>JAJFDI010000117.1:0-83465 GCA_028637685.1 Xylariaceae sp. X3-2
GGTCGTGGCGCAACTTGCGTTGGCGAGCGCGACGGCTACGGCTACGGCTGACGGGGAGGAAAGCGAAGGGACAGGTGTCCCTGCGCCTGAGACTACGGATTCACCCGGTGAGGACCATGATCATGGGTTCCTGGGTGCTGCTGCGGCGGCGGCGGCTGGTGTGCTTGGTGTTGTTGCCGTTCTGTAGACGGATTTGGTATTCTCACGTCTTGGATGAGCTGAGCTGGTGAAATGTTGGATTCCGACTCGGCTGTGGCTGAAACGACGATGCTTACCCTTACCCACCCTGCATCCCAGTCAAGTGGCAATTCAGATAAGAAAAAAACTGGGTAAACTTCACGAGTCAGTCGTCCCATTTAGGATTCTGGGGCCAGTCAGTCGCGACTCGCAAACATTTTTTTTTCAGCTGCAGGAGGGCAACTCAGGGGTTCCCTGCTCTCCAAGCTGGGGACTGGGGAAAACCTGTCAGGGGAAAGCTTATTTCAACGACTTTTTTTGGGTGAATTGTGGAGTTCGAAGGGCGGTCTGTGGAGTTGGACGTGGGGACTTTCACGAAGACGGTCCAGAGAATTCATGAGGGCATTCCTGGCTGTCCAGCCATACCGGACCTCTTCAAAAAGCGTGATAGGTACCTCGATGTGGAAGATCGCATAGAACTCATCATGAAGGCTGTCAGCTCGTTATCTTTGATGACGCTCTCTCTTTGCAGCATCTGCAGTCATCTACCTGATCTTCAGCTTCATGAAGGCACGAGATACGAATCATGATCTCAGTACCCAAGTGGCGGAGAGTGTCCCAGGTATGTATCTTGGGGTAGAAGCTCTCTTGAATATAATATACAGGTTTCAGTCAAGATGAAGTCAACAGTGCTTGTCGAGAATCATAGATCATTCCAAATGCTGGCGGAGCACTGGCTACATATGTTGTACCCAGGAACTGAGGGCCATCCATCTATCTCACTTACAGATCTCCCGAACCATACAAAACACCGCGCCCATTCGTCCCAACAAAGACCTGCCCAGCAGTATTGCCACTACCAGCAAGCTTGCAGCTATCAATGGATCCAAAGCCCTGACTGTCTCCCTGAATATCAGTCCAAGTCGCACCGCCATCCGCACTTCCATACAATCTGGCACCAGCAGACCCAGTGCCGAAGGCATACACGTTCCAAGTGTCTCCTGAACCCAGACCGAGCGCAATCTGATATGTATTCGTGAGATCTGACGAGACTTTGGTGAACTCTTCACCATAGTTTGTTGAGTGGAAAATACCAGCATCGGTCGAGACCCAGACATCGCCGACATTCTTAGGATGCGCGGCAATATCGTTGACCGAGTTGGCACCGCTCAACTCCCCAGCAGCCGCAAACGTCGCACCAGCATCTTTACTCACGTAACATGTCGACCCATGACCACCATAGAAATAGTCATTATCCTGCTTATCAGACGCGACCACAGCCCCAGCAGGCAGCGAGGAAACAGCCGAAAACTGACTCGAATACTGCGAACGTTGCACGCCATTCCCAGACGTCGACCAAACAATTGTATCCGCGTTCGCCGAGTACGCGATGGTGCCGCCCGACATACTTGTATCGGCGCCCGAGTACGTGAACCAAGTTGCGCCACCATCATTGGATGCGGCGACTTGTTGCGTGCCGGGTGTGTTACCTACGCGGATGATGTTTTTCACGGACGCACCGGCGTAGTCGACGCCTGAGGAGGATGTGAAGATGGGGTCCATCCAGGGTTCTTGGGGGGATGTGTTTAAGTCATTGGAGGTGGCGAAGGTAAAGCCGCTGTCGTCGCCAACTGCGGCGAGGAGTTCGCTGCCGCCAGGGGCCGAGGCAAGATCTAGGACGGCGAATTCTTCGATTCCATCTGCGAGGACTTCGATTGTGATGTTGCTGTGGGAATCATGGGGTTAGGTAATTTGTACTGCTCAAGGGAATTTGGCTAATAACAAGGGATGAAAAGTTAAGGGGCACTTACTGCGAAGTATCCCACTTGGTGAGATCATGACCACCAAAGACAGTGAGGCCCGTGGAGTAAAGCCAGTGGTCGCTATCAAAGGGGTCAATGACAAGGGTCTCGATCATCCAGCCAAGATCTTTGGTATCAACATCCAAGAATCCGGTCTTGATCCAAGGTGCTTTATCAGCCTGTTATCATCATTTAGCAATCATTCCAGCCCTCACCATGTAAAGACTCACCGACTGGCTGTAGTAAAGATTCATATCAGGATAGGCCGCCCACTCCCATAGCGGCGACCACGTCGCACCACTATCCGTTGACCGGAAAAGTTGCGCATCAGGCCACCAGGAGTTCAGACTGGCGACGACGATGGTTCCAGGACTCTGCATGTCGACACCAATACCCCCGAAGCCAAAATAGAGATCGCTTCCTGAGACAGGGGTGATGTCCGTCCATGTGCCAGCTGTTATGTCGTACCGGTAGACGGCTCCTAGAGTACCGTCGTAAGGTCCCGTACCGTCACTATATGTGAGATACAAGGCCTTTTCTGTAGGCTGTAGAACGCATTTGTGTGGGAAGTAAGTCCCTGGCTGACCATCGACGGCGCTCCACTGTAGACTGTTAAGTCTTTTTCACTATCTTCACCCATCATGGGATAGAACTTACCGTAGACCCAGCATCCTCCGTAACCCAAACACTTGCCGTCGTATTATCAGCCGTCCCAACAAAGATCCTCGACGTAGCTCCATCCGAAGTCCCACTCGTAGAATCAAAAGTGACAAACGTAAGGCCCTGCGGATCATTATTCAGACCCGTCGTATCATTCGGATCCGGCGCAAACGATCCCTTCGCCGTGAAACTCGAGACCTTGTCAAACGTTTCGCCACCATCCGTACTCTTCCAAAGCCCATTCCCACTGCGCGCTCCGAAGTAGATGATATCGGAGTTCGCGGGGTCGACGGCGAGTCGTTCGCCGGTTCCGCGACCGGGCATGTTGCCGCCGACTTTGAAGGGGAGGGTCGTCGGGGACCATGTCTCGCCTTTATCGGTGCTGCGGATGATGGCGCCGTTATTTGGGTCCCTGTCCTCATCAGCTCAACTCATACATCACTTCCTCAGAAATAAAATACCAATCATTTGTATAAGCGCCCACAGCAGCAAACACTTTATCCGCATCCTGGGGATCCAGCGCAACAGCATCAATCCCCCATCGATCCCAATGGGCATTATCAGCAATACTATCGGTCACAGGTGTCCAGGAGTCATCGTCATTAAGACGATAGAGGCCCCCGATGTCCGTGCGGGCGTAGGTGATGCCTTTCGTCTTGGGATGGAACACGATGCCTGAGACGAAGCCGCCGCCTCCGCCGATCCTGACATTCTGCCATGTGAAGGCGGCTTGGACGGGGGCTATGGCTGCTGCCAGGAGCAGCAGCTCTGTTGCTGGGAGGAACTTCATCGCCAAGACCTGTCGTTGAACTTGAGATGCGGTACTACTTGCTCGACATCGAGTGTACTGATCGTCCGACATGCATGGTGACTTATATCTATATTTCCCAACAATGCGCATTGGCATTGCGACGTGTATTCCGAATTCAACCCCGGCATGGAACTCCAGGAACCCGTGTCTATTGCGACCCGCCATTTGAGTTATAGGGGCGGCCCGAACCTAGGAGTGCCGTTCCTACATTCCGCGACGTCCGGGGAATTTTCCCGCGAATCAGAACCCGCGATGCCGTGCTGCCGCATCCCAATCGGGCAATACGGACCTGTTGTCGGGTCCGGGGGCCCAGGATCCGGGACCCTGGTAAAGTCAATCGCTTGACTGTCTTCCAGGAGTTTCCGCGGAGTTGTGAACTACGTTCTTTACGTTTCTTAGTTGTAACCCCTGACCCAAAGGCTTCCTTCCTTACCAGTTCTTACATGGGCTTGCCTACGAGTAGGTTTTACGAACAATCAAGGCCCCTTCGATGTCTACAATCACTCAAATCATGGATCAACTCACAAGCATGGACAGAATAGCTACTGATTACAACTCAGCAAAAGCAGGTGTATATTGCTCGACCTTAAACGCCGAAAGGGGGCCCACAGGGGCTGTACCGCTTTCATGAGGCAAAATTAAACCGTAGCTTCCCGATATCTCATGCCACAGCCATCTCTCCAGGAACCTTTTCACCCCTCAAAAGGAGCCAACATATCTCCCGTTTTTACCGTAATGTACAACATTAGCTCAATGCACATGCTCAAGGTTGATGCTCATCATGGCCTCCATCCTACTGAGGGCCAGTCGCGCCTCCACCTCGGGGTCTCTTGATCCCGTTGCCAATTTCCGAGTCACCTCTAGGCCGTTTTGAACCGGGTTGGAAGTTATCCGCTGATGGGTTAAGGCTAGCGCGTCCTTGGTGCGCACCACCACGCCCACGGGGAGCTCCTCCACCACGTGCGCCGCCGCGAGGGATATGAGTACCGCCTGGCTTCCGTGATCCGCCAGGAACGGGGAGACCAGATGCCTTAGGTATCTGGGATTGAGGTAAATGCGATGGCTCAGGTAGTCCCGAAGGCGTGCTTGACGAGAATGATGGCTGTGCGGATTGACCCATTTGAGCGAATGGGATCTGCTGCAGCTGATTCTGTTGACCGGTCGCAAATGGATTAACCTGCTGGAACGCATTAGGAGCCGCAGGCTTTGGTGGGATAGATCTAGATGCGGTTAGGGTCGTTTCTTGAGGCATCGTTGGTGTTCCGGATGGTGTCGATTGGCTCGCTGGCAAAGCATCATCTGCTACAATGTGTTAGCTTGGATTGAAACGCTATGAGGGTAGGGAACGTACGCTTGAAAGGAGTAGACACCATGGGAGTAGCTGAGGTAGCCGCTGCAATTGTAGGTGCCGCTACCGGCTTTGGTGCCGGCGGTGGCTTTGCCACCTTGGCGATTTCCCAAACTTCTGCAACAGGACGTAGGGGCGTTTCTTTTGCGGCAGTTTCCACCACCTCAATCTTGGCATTCGCCATTCGAGCCCGGTTCTCAGTCATGTTGAGCTTGAGATTCATCTTGGAGGTGACGAGTTGAGTAGCGGCCTCCTTCGCCTGAGTGAGCTTTTGCTCCCATTCCGCTTTGGTAGCCACCTCGTGTTCTTCTTTGATCTTCTTCGCTTCTGCTGCAAGCTTGCTCTTGATATTGTTTTGAACAATACTGCGAACAGTCGCGTTCTTGGAGACTAACTCACGTATTTCTTGGTCACCCAGACTGTTAAGATCAGGCACCGCGCTGCCGGGAGTTGCCAGTGGTGCCTGGGCCTGGGCTTGCTGAGGCGTTGCAGGAATCTTTGTTTCGTCCTGCCCACTGGACTGCTGAGATTCCCAGACTTTTCTCTCCTGCTCTATGCGGAGCTTCAAGTCGGTCTCAAGCTTCTCCTTATCTTGCTTCATTTGCGCCCGTTCTGCTTCCATCTGAGCCTTGAATTCACTCAGGCGTTTATTGAGCGCCTCTTTCATCTTATCACTCCGGTGCTTAACAATAGTATCCTGATTCAGCTCAAGCTCGGCAGCCTTAGCCTCCCACTCCGCAGCACGAGCTTCTGTAGCTTCGACCAGCTGTTCCAACATCCTGCGACTATCCTCCGTGAAGACCGGAGGAGCGGATGTTTCCGTAGAACCATCGTGGGTGGCCTCCTCACTATTTTCCATTGCAGCGTCGCCATTAGTGGCCTGCGCGCGAGCTTGAGACAGGGCTGCTTCTCTTTCAGCGATGGCAGAGTGAAGCTGATCGCGCGTGCTGTCAAGTTCTTGTTCAATGGTGGCTTTCTGGGACGCCACAGTCTCAAGCTCTGATCGAATGATGGCAAGTTGGTTCTCGAGGTCCGACAAAGCACTTTGTGCCTCGGGTGACGCTGCATGCGCTGCCGGAGCAACGTTCTTTTCTGCGTCAGCTTGCAACGCAGCCACTTGTCGCTTAAATTCCAACACCTGCTCTTCTAACTCCAGTTTGGCCTTCTTGAAGTGGGCCGTCTCTTCTGTGGCACTAGCAAGATCTGCGGTAGTTTGCTCAAGGGTCTTTTGTACTTGCTCTTTTTCAGCAATAACTTGGTTCTTGGCAGCTGTGAGTATTCGTGAACGCTCCTTGGCTGAGAGTACAAGCTTCTCGCGAGTTACGGACCACTCGGCTTCCTTCGTCTCGATTAGTTTCTCCAATTCCTGTATCTTCTCTCGGAGAGGACTCTCGGCTTCTTGCAAAGCGTTGCGCTCAGCCTCAAGGGTAGCAACTTTTTGCTTCAGTTCTTCAACTTCTGCCGGATCGGTTCGGCCATGTTTGGAGAGAATATCCTCGGTGCGCTTCTGCCAGCGGTCACGGTCCTCCTGAAGTTGCCTCATCTCGGTTTCCTTAAAGTTTTGCTGACTTTGAAGATCCTCGATTTGCGCTTCAAGGGGTTGTATCTTAGATTCGAGCTCAGACACCTTCGCTTGCTTTTCCGCCAGTTGGGCCTGGGCTTGACGAGCTTCAGCTCGCAAAGCGGCACTACTTTCACGGAAAAGATTGAGCTCTTCCAGCTTACTCATAAGATCCTTATGAGCCATCGTGTTTCGATCCTCGTCACCGTGAGATCGACGCTCCTGCTCAAGCTTCAGCCTGGCTTCGTCAAGCTGGGTTTGAGTGTAGTCAAGCTGTTGTTGCAACCTCTTAGCGTCCTGCACTTTCAGTTCGAATTGGACCTCCAGAATATCCTTTTCCCGTCTGAGGTAGTTGCTTAGCTCTCGGTACTTATCGGCATCCGCGCTGCTGGGCTGGGCCGAGATGGCCTCAAGCGACTCGCTGCCTGCAGTGCGACTCTCTTGCAGTGCTGAAATTTGAGAAGTCACATTCTCAAGCTGCTGATGCAGTATCTTGTTCTGTGCCTTTGCGTCATCCCAACGATTACGGATCTCCGAAATCTCCTGCTCAAACTTTTGTCGACGTTCCTCCCAGGAGCTTTCACTCTGCATGAGAGTCGCCTTTGCGGACTCTGCTTCGGCTTTGCGTTTAGCCACCAGAGTCTTGAGCTCATTATGATCGTTCCGAATAGTTGACAGCGCTTTGGCGGTTTCCCCGTGCTTCATGACTTCATTTTCGTATGCATGCTGTGCCGTGGTTGCAATTTCGGCCTGCGCCCGGAGATCCTGTTGGTGGAACTGAGAAGATGATCTGTACTGCTCTTCTTCCTCTTTGAGACGCCTGACTTCGTCTTCAAGGATGCCTTTCTCTTCTTCGAAACGACGAGAAATATCGGCCTGAGAATCCCGAAGGGCAGATAGCTCGTTGTTCGATCTGCTCAACTCCGTAGACAGATCTTCAACTCGTTGCTCCAGCTCCTTGATGGTCGTGTCTTTCGCGGATAATGCACTGTCCATCTCTTGAGTGTATTGCTCTTGAGCCGACATCAATCTTTCAAGCTCTTCCTCGGAGGCTTGACTGAGTTCTCTGTATTGTTCAACCTGTCCTTGAGCATTTTCGAGTTGAGATTTCGTCATCTCCAAATCCCGCTTCAAGTCTGTCGCTTCATGGATTAATTCTTGAATGCGCTCATCGTTGTCGCTCTGAGCGGCATTTTCGTCGTGCGGGGCTCCCATCGAACCCGGACGGGGTGTTGGCCGAGGCTGTAGCCGCTCAGCTCGTTCCTCCGCACTGCGCAGCTGAATTGTTAACTCATCAACTCTGCTCTGTAAATGATCTCTACTTGTCTTCACCGCCACCAACTCTTCTCGAATCTGACCAAGGTTTGCAGTGAGCTCGTCAATTCGTTTCTGTGATTGCTGAGCATCAAACTCTTTTCGTAGTTGCGCCTTCTTGGCATCCTCGACCTCGTCAGCGAGCTTCCGCTTCGTAGTATTCAACTCGCCTTCCAAAGCCTCAATACTTGCTTGAAGACGGCGCTTGGACTCAGCATCACTGAGTTCTCGCTCGTTTTGGAGAGTTTGGTATGTGGTCAGTAAGCCGTTAAGGCGTGACTTCTCCTGCACCAAACTCTCATTGTCGCGGCTGAGGCGATCTTGAATATCCTGCCATAAGTTCTTCTCGGCCCTGAGATTCGCGTTTTCACTGCGTAAGCTCTCCACCATGGCTCCAGCTTCGACAAGTTCCTCGGCCACAGTTTGAGTTCTGATATCTTGCTTGGCCGCGGCTTCAGATAGCGTCTGCGCCCGCCTCTGTAGCTCTTGGTTTTCACTCTCGAGTGCGGCGTAGTTGGATTTGAGCATGCTGAATCGTTCTGATGCAAGTGAGAGCTGGCTGGTGAGTTTAGACACTTCAGTTTGCAGTTTGTTGCGTTCGGCCGAGAGTTTCTCGATTTGCTCCTTCAGGGTCTTGCGATCCGTTGTTTGTTCCTTGCGGTATTCGTCAAATTCTTTCCGAATGTCTTCAAGCAAAGTGGCGTAGTCGGAGTTATCCCCATGCATGTGAGAGTTTTCTTCAATGCTGGCAAGAACACCATCGTGAGATGGGCGTCCCAAGGCGGAGGCTAGTTCATCTGCAGACACTCGTGACTCGACTATCCGGCGGAACATATCACGCTCCTTGGTAATGCTCTCGGTCTTAATTTGGAAACCCCTCAAGGTATCTCTGAACGTGTCCAACTCTTGTTGAAGGCGGATGCGCTCTTGATGATCCTCGATAGCTTGATCCTTGGCAGCAATCGCCTCTTCGCTCTCCATTCTTTGGCCAAGTTCATGCGTTACTTGGAGGAGCTTTTCGTTCTTTTCTTGGAGTTCTTGAATGTCCTTGAAGGCAACCAAGCGTTGAAGAATGACACTGCTGATATCGTCTGCATTGCCCTCAACCTGGCCTCTTTCCAGTTTCTGGAGGTGCAATGTTTCCTCGATCGTCAGCTCGTCTAAGCCCTTCTCCCGACAATGCATATTGAATAAAAGCATCTGAATTTGGGCACTGAGATCTCTAAGTTGACTGCGCAGGATGGTGATTTCAGCCTGGGCTTGTGAAGCTGCGCCTTCAGCTCTTCTCGCTGCCTTTTTCGCAACATCCCGTTCGCGGAAACTCTCGTCAGAGAGGTGGGACATATTCTTGATCTCGGACTGTAGACGCTCATTTTCCGCATACAATTCCTCAAGTTCCGGTGCCTTGGCTTGCAATTGTTCGAGTACATCCTCGAGATCTTTAGCGAGATTGCTGCTGCGCTGTTTTTCTACGTTCAATTGTCCCTTCACTTTGTAGTACTCGTCCAAGGCCTGAGTAGCAGAAACGGATTTGCGCATCGATGCTGGCGTTGCAAATGGCGAGCTAGGGCGGTGCAACGATGCACTGAGATTTCGAGGCGTTTGTGGCATAGGTCCAGGTGAACCTCTGGTGCCTTCGGCGACTATGGCCTCCAGGCGACCGATTTCAGCCTGTAAGGATTCGTTGGCTTGGGCGAGCTCCTCCTTCTCAGCATTAATGCTGGCGAGTTCTTTGCTGATCCGCTGGACCTTGTCTTCACACTCTCGCTTTACCTGCGCTTCTCGCTCCTCCATTGCCTGCATCCGGTTCTTCTGTGTCGCATTCTGCTGCTCAGTTAACTCATGCAGACGTTGCAGTCGGTCGACCTGTTGCTGGAAGTCTTCATCGCGACGGGCTGCAGCCTCTTGCAACTGCTGGACTCGGGTGAGCGCGTCGTCTGCCTTCATCTGGGCATCTTGCAGGCGTTGTCGAAGCTGCTGTTCGCTACGCTTAAGGGACTCGATGGTGGATGTAGCGTCATCGTTTTGTCGTTGGAGCTCGGCAATTCGTGCGCCCTTCTCCTTTCGGTAATTGAGAGCCTCGGCAGCCTTTGTCTTCAACTCTTTATCTGTCCATTCAACGTCACGCTTGGCAGCATCTAACTGGCGCTGAAGGCCTTGTTCTCGAATCTTAGCTGAGCTGGCTAGGGCGTTTGCGTTCTGTACAGCTTGATGAAGAGCTGTAGCCTCCTGACTGAGCTTCAAGTTCTTTTGGTGCTGAGCCTGCAACTCCTGGGAAAGAGCATCGTTTGTCGAGTTCTTTGTATCGATGATTGCTAGAGATTCGCGGTTGGAAGTCTCTAGGGACGCAATGCGGGAGCGAAGGCTGTCGATGTCTGATTGAGAGGTGGAGCTAGAGGACTGGAGCGACTGTAATTCGTTCTCAAGCGTCTGTCGCTTTGTCTCTGTTGGGGTGTGAGCAAGCTGGGAAATGGAAGAGAAAAGGGGGACGGTGACAGTGTATCGGGAATTCGGAATTGAAAACCTACCTTCCTGGGTGAGTTTCTGGCGAATGGCCTCAACATCCTTGAGGGCTTTCTGCGCTGTTTCATTACTGGCATCTCGCTGTGCTTCGGCACCACGCACTGACGTTTCTAACTCGACCTCCAATTGAAGCTTCTGGGAAAACAGGGCATCGTATTCATGAGCCTTGGCAGCCACAGCAGCCAGGATGGTATGAACGATATCAGCGCTCGGTTCAGTGACGGCAACCGAGATGTTCGACTCCGGCATACCCAAATGGGTAGCGAGGTAGCCTACGTCTACACCCGCGGCGGCCATATTGTCAGGTCGGGGTTCGTAGCCGTTACCTCATGGGTGAATGTAATCAACGCGGAGATGATCCAGACCAGAATTTGATACGCGCAAGAGAGGGAATAAAGAAAATAATGTTGGATAGCTTCGGGCGCGGGCGCACGGGTTGCCACCGGGTTTGTTCTTGGTTGCGTCGTCGCGTTCCGTTGCGTGGGCGTTGTACGGGTTCGGCGCTTCTAGATTGGTAGTGAGTAAAGTTTAGGGAAGAGATGCCTTGAATAGGCGCGTCGCAAAGAGTGAAGACGAGAAATCATGCAATCCTGTGATGGATTTGGGCGCAGACACAGGATTGAGGGTTGTCGGTGAACTGTGTTGGTAAGTTGAAAGGTGCCCGATTTCTTTCACGAGAGGTGAACTTTCAACTTGGGACGGGTCTGTTTTCAGTTCAGTAGGTGAGGTAGGCACGCTGTAAAAGGATGTTTGCCGGGTACTTGGTCGTTGGCAGCTTTTCAAAGTGTGGGATACTCACCTCCAGGCCGATATATACTTGTCAACTAGTGCTACCTTCAGTGAGCTTGTGAGTATCCGAGAGCCACAGTAAAGTATATAGTACATATGGAAAGTCACTCGGACAATGTACTCAGATACCGCCCAGGAGCTTGGACCATGGGCCCACTTTAACTTGATTGAGACATTATGTAATAATATATACATGGTGACATAATAGTTGCTTTAAAGCGATAATGCACTTAAAAGCAACAACCGCGCTCAGTATCTCACCGCCGCCCTCCACACAGGCACCTTCTCGAAATCAACGACATCAAACTGGACGCTTCTTTTCTCATCCAGCCAAGCGCCCTCATCGCTTGCCCTAATTCCGCAGGCTTCTGTTTCTTGGACTTCAACCTGACTTGTTCCCATGCGATCACGTGCCATCCATACCACCGGAGCCTGCGACGTCAGGGCCGGATGTACGTACGCCTGTTTCAAGTCCTCCTCGGCGTATTGCGGAACTTCTTGTTCCTCCGCGTCGTAGTCGTCGGGGTCTCGCACCGGCACATTCATATAGCCGGAAAACACAGACACATTTGAATCTAAGAACCACGCCATCGACTTGAATCCCTTTGCAATGTGCGGTGGCCCATAACATGCTGGCTGTCCCTCTTCTACGCGAGAGAGTAGCGGCGTCGTCTCACCACTCTTCTCTACCGGCGATACCAGCTCCGTTAATAAACCAGTTTCGAGTGGTGACAAGTATCTGTTCGTTACCATGTGGTATAGAAAGGTGATGACGAGCAACAATCCTGTTATCATCATCGGTCCATGGGCGGCACTCAACCTGAAGAAGCCGATGAGGGTCAGCTCAGCAATGTAGACCCCCGTGAGTAGATGCTGGAGGGCAGCTGTGTAGGCCTGTCCTTCCGTGTCGATCTTCGGTTGCATGACATAGAAGAGGTTATATCGGTAAGAGACGTAATATAAGAACAGCCCTGCAGCGGCGAACCCCAGGACGAGCGGTGCAATGCACGAGTAAGCAATAGCTGAATATCTAGTGTGAGTCCGAGTTCTTCTCTACCTTAGCATACGAGGGTCTTACCGATGATAGCAAAGTTTGCGAACTATTATATACGTCAGCACACCATCCTTCGAGCCGAGGGGCCGGAACACGGGAGTTTACCTTCGGGTACACTTGGCCCCAGTCAACCCCTTTCAGATTCGTATAACGCTTGAACTTCTGGCGCGGCGTCTCGTCCTTCCAGTATTCGAAAGACAGATGATCGAGCAACTTGGAGTAATCCAAGAGGTTATCGGCAGCAGATGTGATTCCCTGGACTATGAAGTAGGTGAGGTAGTAGTTAGAGGATTTCGGCAGTTGACTTGCTAGCATTTCCAACATGCACTTCGGGTCTTGAAATTGCGTGGCCGGTTCCGAAGTCACCGTCGCCGCTCCAGAAAACACCGCCGTCAATAAGAAGACCTATCCCGGGCCATTAGCCAATTGCATCATTGTTTCACTGCCATGTATGACACTTACCTGCGTCACTTGGAAGACATAGAACCATCTCTGGACCTTCAATTCGTTTACTGAACGGGTAGGTCCGCCAGCTGACTCGAAAACACCTAATTGCTCAGAGTTAGTCGCCCATTCCTGGCTATTCGGCGTTTATCGTGTCTTCATAACTCACTCCGGTACATGCCGGGCATGTCCTTGGTCAGGGCACCGGTCAGCATCGGCGCAAGAAGGCCGGAAAGGAGTCCAGTGACCGAATCGGGGAGTTTCTTGAGGAACCACAGCCACTCGTAGTTGTCCGCGAGGTAGCCGATATTCGATATGAGGCCGACAATCCCACTGGGAATCGACCAGGCCACAATTGTCGATACGACAATAGAAAGCGCGATTCCTTCCTTGGCCATTCGACGCATAGGCGAGATTGTGAGATTCTCCCAGATCACCTCACTTGGTTTCACGCCGATGAATCTTGGCCTCAGGGTCAAAGGGTTGGGTGAGGCAACTTTGTGATAAGCCCATTGGGCTTCGGCTTGTGTTCTGAATTCCACGAAGACGGCTCCTGCTTCATGTAGCTCTTCAGTACTGTAAGTTCTTTTCATCTCCTCAATAAGCTTGCTTTTCTCCTGTATCTGCTCTCGAAGCACCTTTGTCGCATCCTCGTCCTCGTCCTTTTTCCATTTGAAGGGAGAAGGTATTGCTGCTGACCGTAGGCGCATTACAGTTTTCGCAATGTCAATGAGGTCGTAAGGATTGATCTTATAGCCGTTGATTTCTCTGCAAGCCCACCACGAGTTGGCCTTCTGGATAATGGCTGCTTCCTCAGATTCGAGTTTTTCGACCAAAGCCTCCTGTTCTGCAATCAGCTCAGGCAACGTCTCCAGCTTTTTAACAGGCCAGATACGTGTAGCAGCATCACCAAAGTAAGCGCGCATGTTTTTTGGTTCCATGGCCTCTCTGGGTGCCGATAGAAAGAGTACAGTTCTCGAAGAGAGCCGCTTGGCATTCGGCGCTGAAAGGGTCCAGGTGCGACGGAGGTTGATAAGCCATAGCCGCTCTCTGGCAACAAAAACCATCACAAAACCTAGGAATACACACGCCACAAGAGCATGGGCATACAGCCGGTCGGTCCCTTTGACGTTACTGATGCTCAGCCGGTCGAGCTCGGTAGATGACCCACCCCCCGTGGCATTCACCAGCATTAGAATCGGCCATGTGAGCGCACATCCCACAACGCAGATGAAAAGAATCGTGCGTAGGAAGCGGAGGTAAAGGTAAGCGTCCAATGACTCGTGATGTAGTAGAAACTCATCGGGCAGCTTTCGTGTTGCAATCAGCCAGTCAAGCAACCCTTTGTTTGGTGGCAGAGGAGTTCGATCTCTGTGCTTGTGTTAGTCGCCCCTAATGGCAATTAGGAGAGCACTCACTTCTCCTCAACACTTCCTAAGACGCTACGAGGCGCGTACAGAATGTGAAATCTGTGCCGGACTAGGACGAATATACCCAGCAGTAACAGTCCTGTCGTCTGTATTCCATGAGTCGACCTGTGGTTTCCAACAGTCGGATAAGAGCACTTACAGCCGTCGGAACAAGAGCTGCGACGACCGCCGCGTACGAGCCAGATCCTGTCGGCTATATGGAACCATCAGTTCTCAATTGCTTGAAAGGGATTGACCAAATGAAAATACCTGCGGATCCATATCTAAAGGGTCATCACCCCCTTCACCAAGCATCGTCAAGTCCATCGCGTGTTATAACGGCGATCGTTCCCTTTCCATGGACTACGAAATACAAAGCATTGATCACAATCGAGACTCAGATGCGGAAAGCACAGCATAGGTAAGATATATGCCATTGTCTCTCCCGTACCGAGACACGGCATTCTTTTGGGCGCACTGAACAACCCCCGTACTGCGTATTACGACGACGGTACATGGCAGAATCTTACTTTAGCGAAGACCAGGTTCATGAAGCCCCAAAATCTAATAGTTGACGCCACTATAGATCGATCTTTTCCTAATGAAGCCATCTATCATTTCCGAGCCAGCCGCACCAAAACGCCGACAAGGCAGGCTATTTGAGACACTCAAAGAAACGGTGTGTGGGCAGGTGAGCGTGAAAAGCAGCTGAGAATTTTTTCCATACCGACTTTATACCATGCCGTAGTATAGAAGGACCTATCCCAAAGATCTACCGTACATGACGCAACGGTGCTCCCGCGAGTCCACCGAAAACGTGCTACCGTGCAGGAGGTGCTAGTCGGTGTCCGGCATTGCCGACGTCCATCTCGTACAATTGCGGACTAGGCACGTTATGGGGTGCAGACTGCCATCGCGACTGGCCATGTGCTTCGTATACCGGCTGGCTAAATGCCTCATGACGCGGTATGACGGCGTGCTGCCCATGGAGTTCCGCCGTCCGAGGATACGCGTTCTCATGGTGTAATTCTGGCGGAGTCTGGGGACCAGTGACCAATATCGAGACCGGCGTCGTCTTGGGGATTATCGGAGTTGGCGGTTTCCCGTTGTCTGACGCGCCAGTCTGGCTAAGATCGGCGCCATCCGCTCTTCTGCTGCGACGGTACATCACAAATGCCAGCGTTGTGAGGACTGTAATGCCTACGACGACACCTACCACAGCGCCAACTATCGTCGCTTTGTTTGACGCTGTCTTACCTGACGTCGTTCCGTCTGAGGGGTCGGATCCCGGTGTACCTGTCTCCCTTGGCATGTCCGTTCCACCACTAGAGGGGGAAGCAAACTGGGTCGGATCGAGCTGGTTCGGAGTCGGTTCCGAGACTATCACAAGTCAGTACACGGCATCTCTCGTCGTGCCCAGTAAAACGGTTATCCATCCGATTTGGCCTACCTGATTCAGTAATGCCAGCCGGAGTCGTCGATCCCTTTGCAACATCGCAGTAGAGATTCCACACGTCAAGGGCGGATGAGACATCGTCGACCGCTGTTGAATCGCAGGAATACCTCACGGCGGATGTGATCCCCGCACTGACTGTTCCTAGCATATCATTTCTCAAGCACAAGCATGATGCCAAGCCTTTTGGTCCAGAGGGACAAAAGCTATTGGTTTGCTGGTTGTACAGGCATCAGTTTCCATCTTCCTTGTTCGACGGGTCGCTGCCGTTGGCAGGCACTCACACTTAAGACATTGCGCGACACGGCATTCTGGGCACATGGTGCCAACGACTTGAACTGGTCCAAGGCGGTGATGTAGTAAGTCACTGAGAACAACGACGATCAGCTTCGTGGCATCAATAAGATCAGTGAGGGGAGGGTAGGGGGGGCATACCATCGCCTGGCGGATCGGTGGTGTTAGGGAATGAGGTCGTCCCTTCAACCAGACCGCAATACCCCGCGAATACTGCTTCGGCCGAGGAGATATCTTCGACATGACCATCGCAGTCGTATTTGACCGACGAGCTGATCTCCTCGCTGGCCCATAACGAGTTCTGGTTCTTCTGACAGGCACAGGTTGCGAGGCCACTAGGGTCTGATGGGCAGCGATTTTGGGCCTTAAGGCGAAGTTAGACCGAAATTCTCCAAGCAGACGATATGGATCTTACCATGCCCCTATCTTACATTAGCACTTTGCCGGCTTCCCATTCGTAGGATGACTCAACCTACCTGACAACTCTCGAGGCGCCATGTGCTGCGCAGGGCGCGAGGTTACGAAATGCCGGCAGATCGTCAATGTACTGTGAGACGATGAACCTTGGTGATGGGAAAGATGTTACGGCGTTTTGGTCACAATATGCTGAGAATACAGTCGAGGCGCTGGCCTGGTCATCCGTTGCCGTTCCGCCGCATGCTGTTGCTATATGTCAGCATGTCGTCCATTTCACTTTGGCAAAGACATCAAGGGCAACTAAGTGCATACTATCGAAAAGGTTAGTCTCGCATGTGTTCACATTATTCTTCATGATCTGGCCTTAACACATACCAATAGTCCACTGAATCCGAAATCGCATTCGATATAGACACTCGATTACCGCCGTTATTCTTCGAACAGATACATGACTGTAATGCTGTCACGTCTTCTGGGCAATTCCCTTGCGTTTGAGTTCTTATGACCCTCGATACAGCCCACTGCGCACAAGGTGCCTGCGAGATTATCGTGTTAGAGACAGCGGCGTTCATGAGAGCAATCAACTAACCAAGGCCGCGAAGACTGGGAGATCCGTTACGTAGACGATATCAGTAGCAGCTACCACCGAAATCCCCCATCCTGCGAGGGCAAGCAAGGAGTACGGTTTGAGCATGACGGCGATGAGATTCTGGTTTCGGTGACAGGAGTTTAGCAACAAAGATACAAAAATTCAACTTCTCCAGTCTGAACAAGCCTCAACTTTTACATCTGAGTAGTCCTGAAGAATAAGAGAATATCCCAAGGGCAGACAATGCGAGAAGGGCCATATCGTGGGCTGATTCCTGATGCAGGGGCCGTCTCATCATGGGATTCTAATAACTTGGCAGCTGAGGAGAACGTCGAAGGGTGGCTTGTCTGCTCGCTTAAAGAAGAAACCCTCGGCGGCAAGCTGAAGGCGGTGTCGTGATGAGATACTGACAACTACCAAATTAGACGTCAGTGCTTGATGTTATGATCGTGAAGAAGAGGTCATCAGCGAAAGGTCAACACAATGACGAACTTATGAACATCTCTCTGAAGCCATGGACCATTCTGAAAAGCATAACCACGGGGCGCAACAGCATACATAACACTGCCGCAAGGACTCTACCAAGATGTGTTCCCTGAAACGCCAACCTAACATGAGATGAAGACAATCTATGCGAGCCACCTTGAGAGGCGAGTTGACAAATAAGATCGAATCGCCAAGCCCAAAGGATAAACGGTTGAGGATCACTTTAAGCCTGACGCGAGAGAACCCCCATGTATCGTACGTCCAATCGCGCTGCGAGACCCTGGACAAAGATATATTAAGCAACAAGAAATGAAAGCGTCCGGAGTGAATGTGACTTGCTCAAGACTCGTGAGTACACGATCGGGGGGATGACTCGCTGCTTGTCAGAAAGACGGCAGGGGATTGGATACAAATTGTAGCGTTTCTGTGCCGTGCTGGTTGGATAGTACGCTGAGCGTGTTCTGTAGCCCTCAAGCCAAGCATCTTTCTTACTCTCTCTATTCGCCTGATCGGCCCAATGCGCCATGAAAGCTGATCAAGAGCGTGTTCAGAATTGCTCTCATTCATGAAGGACACATGGAAGTTTCTCGGGGCTCCGGCCAATGACATAGATAATGCCCAATGCTTCATATGTCCCTTTTCTTCTGTTATGTCGTAGTGAAGAACTAGTCGCAACACATACCCCAAAACTTAGGCATGTCGGAGAGCCATTTAAGAGTGCATCTATGACCTCTGCATGCACCTGGTCGGTTATTGGGAACATTGCTGGAGCTTCACATGCGATTTGATGATGATAATAAGCCACTAGCACTCGTATCAAAAACGTGGCATTTGAGCCATGACCACGGTACCTTCAAAAACTTGAGGCCTGTTTTGGATAGGTATTTCGTGGTCCATTCGCGTTCATGTCGTGTATTTTACCGTCTGGTAAGTTGAAGAGAGAAAGAGATAGGACTAACGGGCCGTCGGATGAATCGGCGGGCCGAATCAGGCCGGTGCAGAAATACTCGGCGTTGCTATGCGACAACCTGGGTCGTTACGTTATGATCGAATGATGAATTCATTCGCCCAATTCATGGGACAAACAATTCCAAGTACCGAAGCCATCGCACTCAATTTAGGTAGTGTGATGGTTATTGAACATACCACAATATCTCACCCGGAATAAGAATACCCCGAGTTGCAGGTGGTTTGGCAATGACGATGTTGGCGAGGCGGCTTATATCCGGGCGCTCGCCTCAAGCCCAGTTAACGCAAGGTGTGAGTCTCGCGTACAAGCCAACGAGGGAGTTCAGCACGACATCAGAAGAGTCAAAGGGTACAAACTTCCGGAAATTAAGGGTAAATCAAACAAGACTCATGGACACTTTACACAAGGCCTGTTCATGGGGACAAGGAAGAGCATGGGGAGAAGGGTAAGCAACGACACCCTTATCTACGTCTTCACTTAAAAGTCAAGTCATGATCTACCTACTCACCGATTCAGTGATACCGAAACGGGAATGTCGCGTCTCGCGCTGAGCAATGCGGATAAACATGCCCGAGACTGGTTCAGGAAGACAACCGAGGAACTAGGCTGCACCGTCAAATTCGACGGCATGGGAAATATCTTCGCCGTCAGACCAGGCCGTCAACAAGGCCCTCCTGTTTATGCCGGATCTCATCTCGATACCCAGCCAAATGGCGGTAGATATGCCGGAATTCTAGGCATCGCTGCGGGAATCGAGATGTTGAGGGTCCTGCAGGAGAATAAGGTGGAAACCCAATACCCCATAGGCGTTGTCAACTGGACGAAGTAGGATTTCATCCCCTGAATATAACTTGTTCATAAACTGACTTGCCACGCGCAACAGCGGGGCGGGAGCACGCTTTCCGATTAGCATGCTCGGCGCAGGTGTCTGGTCTGGAGATATCAATTACGTGGAAGCTCATAACACCGCGGAGGTCTTTAGAACTCGCCAGCTGACTGTGAAATCTGAACTTCAGCGAATCGGCTATTGTGGCCAGATTAGCGCCAGATTCAGGCAAAATCCGATGGCGGCATACTTCGAGCTGAACGTCGAGCAAGGAACAACACTCGAGGCAGCAGATGCGAGGATTGGTGTGGTCCAGGGCGTGCAGGCATTCAAATGGTTCACGGTCGATGTCGCTGGACGAAACGCGCATACGGGTACCACCCCTTTTCACATGCGTAGGGACGCGATGCTCCTCGCCGCGCAGTTGATCACGCATTCGCACCGCGTGGCAAGTCAATATGACGCTCTCGTCTCAACGGGCATCCTCAACGTTTCACCAGGCACTTTCAACACGATACCCGACCAAGTCAGATTCACTCTCGATGTTCGCGCACCCTCGGACAGAATACTTAGTCATCTGGAAAAGAATCTAGAGAAAGACTTCGAGGCTCTGGCGGCAGGCAAAGACATTGACGGACTGTTGGCCGGAGGTATAGTTCAGAAGCCCCTCAAGGTCACTTGGGAGACCAACAATAGCTCTCACGCGATTAAGTTCCATCCAGACTGTATCGCGGCCGTGCGAGCATCGGCGGAGGATATTGTGAAAGATAAGAAACAGATCTGTGACATCGTGAGTGGCGCGGGTCATGACAGCGTGTACACCAACCGAATCTGTCCCACGAGCATGATCTTCGTGCCATCCAAGGGCGGCATCAGCCACAATGCTGATGAGTACGCAAGACCTCAGGATTGTGCTACTGGTGCCGACGTATTGATACAGAGCTTGTTGAGGTTTGATCGCAAGAGGGGATTTCCGATGTTTTATTAACTGGTGGCGATGAAGTTGCAAGCACTTGAGTCTTCGGGCAGAAGCTAATAGAAATAGACGGCACATTTATCTTTTTCGAGATAATAACTGTGAGATTCATTGTTCAGCATATGAAGAAGTTCGAGTGATTGTTATACACGCTTTGGTAGTACCTGAGCAAGATGTGGCCAGGGGCCCCGATATCATGGGATATGGCGCATCATGAGCAATGTGCTGTCGAGCTCATTACTTCATCTGCCTAACATTCAGGTTAATACGCTTCTTCTTCATCCAGCCTTTCCATTCCTCGAATTTCCCGTCCTCGGCGGGCCAGTCCGCCAGGAAGTCCGGGCAAGTGCCCTTCAGAACTTTAGGCACGCCGTGCCAAGCGTAGCGGGAAGCCTGGCTCATATAGATAGCATCTCCGGAACGTAGTCGCAAAAGGAGATACTGTTTCTTGCCAGAGCCTTCATCTTTCTTTTCCGCCAACTTGCTATACTCGTTCGGCGCGATCATAAAAAGCGCATCACAACCGATGCTTATACTCGCCAGACCCTTGTCGGTCTGCTCGCTCACATCTCGGTGCATCATCATGGTGTCTCCGGGCGTATAGAAGTTGACGATGGCAGCCTGGGCCAGTGTCTCCGGAAACACAGTCTGAAGAAAACCAGCTATATCCGTCGGGAATTCTGGTGGCAGTTGGTTGGGATATTCCCGCTCTGTCCAGTTGTACTGCCCGCCCAAAGTCACCCATGAGAGGCGCCGCTGCAGCACTTGTTTGATCGATAGGGGCCTGTGCACTTCTGGATCCTTCGGTTTGAATTCAACAGTCGATTCCGGTTCATATGAGAAGAATGAACCAGAGCTATTCTCGCCCTCGTCGTTATCCCTGTAGGGAAGATCATAGTGAAGATGCAAGTTGGTTTGATGGATGGGATTAGACAGATCTCGATGTATCAACTTCGAGAGCAGTGACTTCTGTATGCTGGGTGGCAGCAGAGAGGGCAAGATGAGTAGACCTATCGTTCGAATTTAGTATTGAATGTCCATAATGGGAGGGGATGTTCTCACCTGGGAGCAACGGGTGAAAATATATCGGCGCATCTTCAATGACATCTGGAATGGCATCGTGAGCATCTCCTTCGAGACGCTCGAAAGCCTCTTTCAGAGTCGCACTGGGGATAGTTCCCGCAAGCTGGAAATCGCCTGGGTTCTTGACATCTAACTCGTCTATGTCCGGATGGTTGGCAAATACGGCATGATCTGTACGGGAATATTCCTTCCAGATCGCCCGCAGTTCATCCGAAGGTTGCTCATGGGCGTCCAGAGTGGACAGATCAATACCTGTCATTGTGCTTGCTGTGTTGCGTGTGCTCCGTGTTCTGTAAATTTGTTTATAAATGGTATGAGTCAGATGTAGTCATCCGATTTCTTTTTTTCTTTCTTATACAACCTCCTCTCTGAGTGGGCTGGGTAAGTAAAAAGTGAGTGAGAGGTAGGCACATACACGATTTGAAAAAGAGACAGGGAAGTAGGTAGGTATTCTGCGCCGGCACATGTCAACATGCGACTCGAGACGGGAGCGGCCTAGCAACATGTCCATGGAGGGGCACAATTTTCAAGGAGGGGCATCTTCCGAAAGCTGGGTACTTCTCTGGTATCTTGCAAATCAACGAATGTCTGGCTGGGGCTGCGTATATTGTACTTACTCAGGCGGAATGATTCAAGCGGATATCGGAGTACTCAGTACTGAGAATCTGGCTAATTCTTGATCGATTAGATACCCCAAGCAGGTAGCTCTTTGCACTGTCTAAGTACCTACCTAATCTCAATGGACCTCACAGCTTGAGAACCTCACCTACCTACGGCCTTCGGGCATTGTACGGATTACGTTGACCCCGTATGTATCCCCTATGGCCCTCCATGTTCAATGCCTAAACACAGTAAACTTACAGTGCAGCAGGGCTCTATCAGCCACAAGTTAGCGAGCACGTCGCTACTCGTGTTCAATCACGCGTGCTGGCTTGTTTACTTTGCAATCTGCCATTAAACAAACAATCTGCTCTCCTTGACAACCACCTTCACTCCAAGCAGGAATGCAGAAGTCATCTTCTCTCCGGCGAATCCAGCACAACGTTCACTAACCTTCTAATTCCAGGTCTAACCAGGTATTTCCCATCCTCCACACAGCCTCAATGGATTCTTGATTCCAACTGCGTGCCACAGTCTCTCTCTCGTCGAATCCTCACCAGCTGCGGTTGACCACCTTGGTTGACCACAGAGACCAGCCTTGCGCCTCGACGATTGAGCTCACTGCAACTGCGTCTTTTGAGACGTTCGATCGCCCTTCTTAGTATACCGCCGACCCATCCAGCATACCCGGTGTATGATACTCGACCATCCTCCTAGATACACACGAATCACGAGTTCAACACAGTCACCTACGCCAAGATGGAGAACTACCAGAAGTTAGAGAAGATCGGTGAAGGTACATATAGAGTCACGCCCTGCTTCATGCGAGACACCATGCCCTCGACCCTTCACACCACGGCTGCACCCGTGCCGAACCTAACTTTGCCCTGCCTTGCCCAACATTACCCGCCCCATCCCTGTTGCCGCTGCTAATGAGCTGTATATAGGCACCTACGGTGTCGTTTACAAGGCGCGCGATCTGCGCAATGATGGCAAGATCGTTGCACTCAAGAAGATCAGGCTTGAAGCCGAAGACGAGGGAGTGCCGAGCACTGCGATTCGCGAGATCTCTCTTCTCAGAGAAATGCGCGATCCTAACATTGTGCGGCTCCTTAATATCGTCCACGCTGACGGCCACAAACTTTACCTGGTTTTCGAGTTTCTCGACCTAGATTTGAAGAAGTACATGGAGGCCCTGCCAGTCAGTGATGGTGGACGTGGCAAGGCGCTGCCAGAGGGTACTGGTGTTGAGCTGGGACGTCTGGGCCTTGGCGATATGATGGTGAAGAAGTTCATGAGCCAACTGTGCGAAGGAATTCGGTACTGCCACAGCCACCGCGTCCTGCACCGCGATCTTAAGCCCCAGAACCTCCTCATCGACCGCGATGGCAACCTCAAGCTCGCCGATTTCGGTTTGGCTCGCGCGTTCGGTGTCCCGCTTCGCACCTACACCCACGAAGTTGTGACTCTCTGGTACCGTGCCCCTGAGATTCTGCTCGGTGGTCGCCAGTACTCGACTGGTGTAGACATGTGGTCAGTCGGCTGTATTTTTGCCGAGATGTGTACTCGCAAGCCCCTTTTCCCGGGCGATTCTGAGATCGATCAGATCTTCAAGACTTTCCGGTAAGTATAAATCGCATCCATGTCTGTCTGTTGTTGGTGCTCTCCCAGAATCTCACGTAATTGACCACTCTAGTCTCCTTGGAACTCCCACCGAAGAAGTGTGGCCCGGCGTCACTTCCTACCCGGATTTCAAGGCCTCATTCCCTAAGTGGGCTCGCGATGCGTCTCAGCCTCTGTGCTCGAATCTCGACGCCGCTGGCCTTGATCTTCTCGACGCCATGCTTGCCTACGACCCGTCCTCTCGTATCTCGGCGAAGCAAGCTTGCATTCACCCTTACTTCCGAGATTTCACACGCCCCCAGACCAACACCTCCTATGAACCGCCTAGCTTCACATAGACGTTCCGATTGTTGCACCCCGTACAGAGACAAAGAAACCACACCGGCAGTACATGAGAATAGGGGGTAATTTCTCGCGATTGTGAAGCAAAAACTCTAAGCTCCTACTTCGCTACCAGGATAATTTTGCGAGTCTGGGCAAAAAGTACGATCCCGGACATAAGTAAACGATAACAACAAACATTTCTCTACGCCAGTATTTGTTCGCATGCTTTAGAATCAGAAGGTGCTCCACGAAGGAAAAAGAAAAGAAGCCCGGTCACAAGTAAAGCAGTACAGTGTGTTCAGAGCGCGATGCCTTGCATGGGACCCTGGGTTTTGACAGAGAGAGAGGCGTTGGGAGGAGGGATGGCGAAAGCACTTGTAATCGGAATTAAGAGGGCAAAGAACAAGTAAAGTATTGCAGGCGTTATTCGCGAGCACATAGCTGAAGAAACTTCTTTTCGCTGCTTGTAACTCCTCGAATGTTTGACATATGAATAAAAAGGGCGGTCTTGCTGCTCCTCCCAAGAAGATTCCACGCCTACCTACCACCAAGTTTCGGAGAGGGTCTGTTTGTCGTCTCTGTGATCAACAGGAGTTTGGATTGGTTCACATCCGTACCTAATTTGAGAGAAACAGACCGAGTCAAACAGACAGGCAGATTTCATAGATTTCAAAAGAAAACGGGCCCTCTTTCAAGCTTCTTTTTTTTTTCATAATTCCTGCCTGGTATTTTTGTTGTTGTTATTCGCTATGGGTATACATGAAATCTGCTGCCCCTTACATACGCGTCGCATAAAGTGAACGAGATGTGTTCCCATCCGATTGCACCGGAGCAGATACCTAGTCGCACCTTCTCTTTTCGAAATCCCGAGCAACCCCACTTCATCTCACGGATGCATGGTCCGGCAAGCCCAATTCTTGTTTTTTTCCTTTTCTTTTTCCCGCGTTTGAGAAAAAGATAAGAGAGGTGTTCCTTGCATGAAAAAACTAAACGCCCATGACAAAGCAAAGCAAAGAGAAGAATAAAAAAATCCCTCCCCCTTCGGCTTTTTTTCGCGTTTGTTGTTGCTGTTGAACTTGCATGTATGAGTAAAAAAACAGTTGAAGATCCTTGATCGGTGAAATCCTTTGTTGTTACCTACCCCTTTCGTACCGCTTTTTCGTTCACTTATACAGCACAGTATGCGTTAGGTACAGTAAGGATATGGGAGGTGAACGGTACGTGAGTAGCCGCGCGGAATGGAAAAAATGGCGTGTCGATCCGGGAATCCATCGCGCCGTCTGCATCACCGTACGAGCGCCACGACAGCACGGTAGAATATGCAGTGGACGTTGACACGAGAGAAAAGCAAATCCCAGCGGCAACGTGCTAAATCAGTAATCAACAAGACCCTCATGGGTCCAAATGCTACCTACCCCATATCCAACGGGCATTGGGTTCTTAGTGCGTAGAACAATGAGCTTCTTCGTGAAGCTTCATCGTTTACCTATTTTCGGGTCCGAAGTTATGGGCCTAACGCGCGTGTAAATTCCAGATGACATCCCACGGGAGTCTAGCGTGCTTTTAGCGCATCCCACAACCGCGTCACCGGAACCAATGAAACCCGAGGCCTCCACGCGTTTAGGTCAGACGCGCGTTAGTTCAGGAACCAAACCCACACAGTCAAGCTCTGATAAAATAACGGTGTGGATTGCAGCTTCTTGCGATGATCTTCCTCTCGGGAGTAACCGAGGCACATCGGTAGGGAAATCTTTTCTGTACTCCGTATACCGGTAGGTAACAGGGAACACCAGCCTCGGCACTGCGCCGTGTGGTATCACGGTGATGAAGCGCATAAGCCGTACCTACTTAGCTTCGGCGCTTCCAGAAATGCGGAAACGTGCGGGTGCATTGCATTTGCCCGCGATGTACAAAGTAAACTAGGCAGGTACATCCAACTGGTGTTAGCACGCCCTGAAACGAATCCTCCTCTCGGGCAACGGGGAATGGACGACGATCCAATCCTACTCAACTGCTATAGAGCTGTGGATAGGTACTTCGGGATGTCAAACGGATTGTCCGTGGATGTCAGTTTCTGTCTAGTTTGGGGGACTTGAATTAAGGCCGGATGCCGCGTACACGACCTATGCTTCCGGCGCTGTGTCTTCCATGGACGGCGTCGTACACTCATACCGACGGGATGTCGCTGAAATTGTTCCGGATGCCCAGTCGAACTACAGGTCTCTTGTGATTCTTTGTTCTGCAGTTTTTTTTTCATATGTGACAGGTGTGGTGTAGTGCTGTCGCATGTGTCAGTGTACCCCGATTGGTGCTGTTGCATTTGAGAGCTGGCACAGCCGGATTATGCTGGTATCGAAATTCGGCAACGCCCAGGCGCAGCGACTTTAACGGACAGGTTGCCTCGGGGGTGATTTCTCCACGTAGGAAAACACCCATTTAGAATGCATCTTGTCTGTCATCCCCGGGAGACGATGCCAAGAAACACAGATCTTCACGGGACTGTCAGTGCCAGTCTACCCCAGATATCACACGATGCCTCTCAAAATAGCCTCCTCCTGGGCAAACTGGTAAGGCATTTCAGTACTTCCATCGGTGATCTGCGAGACATGCATATTCCCGTCGGCGAAGTGCATTGAAATAGCAAAAACCTACATCTCGTACTGATGACAGGTTTCTGGTACTAGTTGCCAGTTTCGTCTGTTTGTATGGCGCACGATGTCAAGAATTGGTAAATATATACGGCTTGGTAGGCAGGCTGTTCGACATGTTTTGCTTGTGTTTGCATACTCATTTGCCTTGATGGACGGGCGCTCGGCTGCAGTGTAAAGGGAGAGCTGGGCGTCTCTTCGAGCAGCCAATCCGCAAGATAGCACAAGCAATAAGTGCAGTTGTATCCCGGCGTGACCACGGCCTCAGAGACTGCCAATCTCGGCCTTGTATACTACCTGTGAGAGCACGATTCGGCAAGCCCGAGTAATAAATCTGTATGACTGTCGCTATTGAATTCAAGAATAGGTAGGTTATGAGTCTTAGCCACCGCGTCTGCTCCCCATAATCCATCATCCGTACCAAAGATGGAAGAGAAGCAGACTCATACTGCTGCGATGTATGGAACGGGCTCGGAAGACCTACCTTTTTCTTCCATGTACATGTGAAAGGCAGGCTGACGTGCCAATAAGGGCGTAAGGCATGGCGTATTCCATAGGCTAGGTGGTATTAGGTATTCCTTCCCATTCACACCATACCATGATGAGTCGCAAATTGCCTCGGCAGCCAAGTCTGGCCGGCAAAAAAGCGCAACATGCAGATTCTGCTTATGCACGGCGATTAAATGGTGCGAAAAGGCAAGAAACCGCTTAGGCTGAACGGCGCTGTCGCGTACAGCGTTGCCTGTGGCCGATGCAAGTCAGCCAAATAAGGATTACTGAGCCAAACCGGGCCGTTGAATCACTTGGGGTTTGGAAGTGCGTGCTCCGTAGGAATCGTGTCGTAAGCGTCCATGGAGAGCTGCGACAGACATCCAACTGAGTTCGTGTCGAGGGCCATGAACGATGATCCTTTCGGAGGGGTCGGCGCGGGGTTGTGTCGCACCGCGTGGGAGTTATCAGGGCGTCTGAGCCACGACGTGGTCCACTCGTCTTGCGCTGATAAGCCGGGCCAGCGGGGCAGGCGATGTGGCTGATGCACGGAATTATCGATCGGCCCAGACATGGGTGAACGGAAGGAGCACGCAAAGACGGTCAAGCCACAGCGACACTCCGCTTGGGAGGGTTTGTCTTAGTCACATTTTGTTCTGGAAGTCAGAACCGGGGCTTGTCACTGATCAGATGGCAGTTCTCCAACTCGCTGAATCGCGATGGCGTCGCCTGGAATTGGTTCTTCCCATACTGGTGACCAGCAGAGATTTCTGCTTCCGCGGTCATTTGGACAGCCCTAAACACCCACAGGCCATGCGATAGGTGTCGTCGAGCCGAGTCTCTGGTACCGGCCTTAATATGAGCGTGGTCTCACCTCCCACTCGACTAACCACGGTACTCGTCCCATGTCTTGATGCGTTGTCAATTCCCAACCCGGCCTCTCACTCAGCTAGGCACTACTTTACTTTAGACACGAGGCCAAACTTCCCGGTAGGATTCAGTGACAACTGGGTTTCTCTCGAGCGGGACTGCCATGTGAGAAGTGCATAAACAAGTATCAGAGATGCAACCACAACACGGTACGGCGTCTTCGCCGGATGCTTGCGACCTAGGACTCCGGTCTCAGATACTCTTTTAGGAATCCATTCCAGTGTCGCAAGGAGGTATACACTACAGGAATAGGTGCCTCGATTATCACTTGCTTACGGACGAGCCTTGGTGGTGGTTAGACATGCGAGGATTGATTGGGTCACGCGGAGGCCCGTCTACAAGTAAAAAAGCGATCTGCTTGCTCCAAGAGAGAAATCCCGGGGCTCACTCACGGTTATCGCCCACCAGCGATCTCGGGGCGTCTCCGACGCAGGACAAGGGCCACGCCGAGCACCACAGCGCCTTGGCCAAGGTATGGTGGCGTGGTGCTTTTCCGCACCGCGTGCTGTCCGTCCATGCGTCGAAGAAAATGTGCGAGGCCCTTCCAAGAAATGCACATCTTACGTATGCAGACTCGGGGGGCCAGCACGGCGGTGTAGAATTAGAGAACTTCAGGTTGATTAGGTATCTTCTTTCGCCTCCGCGTGCGCAACTGACCTAGGTAAAAATAGGTGATTGCCTCATCAACATACGGCATCATGCTACTGTTCTATGCAGGTGACAATCAAGCGAACAAACTGTTCTCTTCGTGCCGAAGATGAAGGTCTACCTAGGTGGTTGAAGTGCAGCCTGCCCAACCTCGATGATATGATCCACAATCCTGGGGCCAAGAAACCAGCCCCAGAATGCCGCGTAAACAGGTCTTGATCATCGTAGGCATCAATAGGATTACACGACCTACATATCGACGAGACTGCCGTGTCTTCCCCCGCAAAACCGTACTAAATTCTCATCTGTCGTGCTCTAAACGGCGACGAGTGGCTGTGAAGATCATTCAGGAGGTCAGGGATGAGAAAAAGAGGCAGACAGGTTTGTGATGGGTACGAATTACATAGCCCAGCCTATAGCTGAACGGCAAGCCTTTTTCTCCCCCACAAATACACCGCGGCAGTGGCAATACTTGCATCAGGTACGGATTACCTAGCAGTCGACTCATTTTTTTTTCTTAGTTTCTAGACCTGTAAAATTTTAGGGAAAAAAAAATTTGACCACCCTTGTTCGGAAGAAAGTAGCACCACGGCAGTCTTGGATGTAATCGAGACTGTGTTGTTCCGTAGGGCCAGAAAAAGTACTTGTTAATAAAACCGAGTCATTGGTAAACGCTTGAAACGCGGCGACGCCTATGGAAGACGCTGGCCTCCTATCAAATTGTTCTAGGGCGAGACGCTACGAGATGCTTGGAGGCGGGCGGATTCAACGGAGGTTGGCTGTCGATGTTGTAGGTAGGTAATCCGTAACCCGTAATCAGGACGAGTAGGTACCTAACTTTACACCATTTCTAAGTATTCCGTGAGCAGGTTCGTAATGAGGTACGGAATACATGAGCGTTAAGTGCCAACTATTTTTAAGACTTTACCTGGTGTCTGTTGTGTCTTAATTGCCCCTTGTCTTGGATCCAGACCGCGGAGATCCGGGGAGGGCGGGCGACTCACGAAAAACGTACCTCGGTAACGTTGGTTTGTAGGTAACGTGTGTGACTGGCTCGACTGGGTGCGCGACGGCAACGTCATGCCGTAACAAGCTCACACTGCGGGCATCGAGCGGGCTTTACCTTACCGTAATTAAAGTACGGATTAGTTGACCGTAACCCCTACCCTGACAAGGGGATGGAGAGTTGTTAGCCCGCGCTTCGGCTTTCAAAAGAAAAGCGCGGTTGTATTTTGTCGGAGAATATCAAACGTTGCTGTGTCAGGCTTCTTCTTTTTCGTCGCCCTTCATGAAAACGACTAGGTATCCGTTGTTCCGGCGATGGCAGTGCAACGTTCTATCCAGACCTAAGAGAAAAAATTTGCCTCTCAGAATGGCTTATACAGAATACTAGGTGTTTTCTTAATGTTAGGAATACGAGAATGGCATCTAGACCAATGCTGTTGCTTCAACCAGCTGTGCTGTTATTCCGTATAGCGAGCATGTGAAGATGAGGCGAGAAGAACGGGGGTTGCCTACAGCGAAAGTCTTTGTCGTAATGACTGATTCACTCGATTACCGGACAACAACCCCAGTGGTGAGGATCTGGAATACGGAATAATACAGGTCGCCTTGAAGCACAAGAATGCGAGATGTCACCTCATTCAGGACTCCGGTGGCTTACGATGCTCGTCATCACCAGTACCTGCATCGTCTTCACGGGCTTCGTCAATGGTTGTTAGGAGAACACACTTGTACTCGTACATGTAGGAGGGCATGTACCGACATGGGGGTCCTGTCAGTAATGAGATGAGTCCATCGCCAGATGCGATGCCCCCAAGATAGGTAGGTACGGAATACTGCCCTTGGGAGGAGCCGGCCGTGCTGTTGCGACGTTAGTGCATCGCAGGATATCTACTCGTACGCAGTACATACATATCGATCTTTCTCCCCGGGCTTCCAGATGTTGTCTTCGCAGATAAACAAACATGAACGGCCTCTCGGCGACCCAGCCGTGGACTGGACCGTGGTGCACGATGCAAGTGATCCTTCGCTTTTCCGTATCCCATGTCGCTGGCTGCTGAGTTGGTTTTGGAGTCATTTGATGCTGGCAGACACTGATTGGACCGGTGGAGCCCTAGAACCAGCCATCAGATCCGGGACGATGCTCAGTGCGCAGGCAGGGACGCTACAAGTCGATACCAGCACGAGCGCCAACATTCGTGGAGGAGGTTTGTTTGTTCATTGGCCCATTGTGCTCGTTGCAAAGGACTTAACGGTCTTATAAGATGTATGTCCGCAAGGAAGGGATTAGTTCGCTGGCAGAGTCAGTAACTAATGGATAATTAGGCAGGTAACGGAGAGTTGGCGGTGGTGACTTGGGCGCCTCCCAGCCAATTCTATAGCAGAATTTGCAGGCTGGGGGCTCCACTGGCGACTCAACTAGGGGACCTACGGGCCAAACCCAGCACGCTCTCACGACGTCTCGACGACCCCTCGTGAGATTTTTGCAGACATTTTGCAGACATTTTCCGGACCAACTGGATTAGGCTAGCCCTATCGTAGCTTAGAGTGGTACGGAAGCCAGGGTTGTGCAGATTAGCGTTGGAAAGCGCTGTAAGCCTGTACCCACGGCGCACGCTAGCCTCCAGTGTGTCCAAGCCTGAAGGTGACCTGGAGAGCACGGGAGCGACGCTACTCGTAGATAACGCCCTGGACGGCGGGCGCACTGGCCGTGGGACGCCCTGGGCCACTGCCGACGCAGAGGCCCTCTCAAGCCCGGACCAGCCCCTTTGTGGCTCGTCGCTTGTTTCATCTTTTCACATCGAAGAACGCTCGGCCAACAGGCTCACCAATGATTTGCCGGCGTTTGTCTCTCAGTCAGAGCGCATCGCGTGAAGTGAGATCCTAGCCATTCACATCCACTCATTCACCAGGGGCCATGCTATTTTGGGGGGATCCCAACCGCGGTGTGGAAGCGTCGGTAATCGCTATCACTCATCCAACAATGCATTCACATTTGTTCGATGAATGGTTGAATGTCAACCTCCAGGGGGGAGGGGGAGGGGGTTGAGAGACGCTCTTCATCCATGGACGGCCGAGTATATTAGATTTCTGGAATCCGGGGTTGAATATATCGCTCTCCTGCATTCCCTATCCGTCCATCTATATCCCTTCTCATCGTCGTCCAAGCCAAGCAAAGCAACGCCCTGAGGTCTCCCTCATCACCACCATCAGCATCGCTCACCCCCTCGTGCCTTCGGATCTAGTCCATCCCCATCTAATCTAGTCTGGTCTGGTCTGGAATGCACCCTGATCCCGTCGTTGTAAGGAAGATCACATAGTCCCGGGCTTGTCTAAAGTAACTTACGACTACGGCCCGCCCCCGCAACGACTCCACGCGGGCAATACGAGCTTCACGGCAGTGTCTCGACTTTCGTTATTCATCCCGCCTTTACGGTATAGTCAGTCCCTCGCTCTAGGTAGACTCTGGCTAGTCTGCAGACTTCGGACACTCAACTCCATCAACTAAGTCAACATCGACGCCTGCGGCAACGGCAACGATCCCTTACACGGACCTACACTACGGAGTACGGAATAATCAGTCTCTAATACCCATTCGTACTTGGACGTCTCTCCCGCGTCCCACATCCCGCTTCACATCCCGCTTCCCGCTTCCCGACGCCCCTTCGTGGCCATCACGAGTTTCGCTCCGCTCGTTGCTATCGCCGGATCCGAAACGGATCTCTCACTCGCCATCTCTCTCTCTCTCTCTCTCTCTCTCTCTCTCTCTCTCAGTAATCCCCGTAGGTCTAATATCAGTCCCTGCATCCCACTGACTGGTTCTGGGTTTGCCGGTCTGCCAATTCAGCAACGACAGCTCCGTCTTTCACGACGCAAGACACCATTCGGTCACACTTGGGTCTCACCCTTCCTTCGCCTGTGCAACTTGGATGGGTTTGATTGAAGCATCCTGCTACTCGGACGTGTAACGCGATCTCCTGGCATCATCTCGCCAAATCCTGTCATTTGGCGCTCGAGCTCGTCTCATCACCAGATAGTCGCTTCAGGTTCCTACTCTGGGTCACTGCATTTTCGACCTCGCCAGGGATCGGCTTGTTCGCTCGCGACTAATCATCACCGAACACACATTCCTTGCCTACCGTAGACAGACAGACATCCCTTTCCCCTTAGGGACACCTTGGGTTATCCCTCCAATCGACCAATTCGACCAATCCAGCAGGCCCTCCCAATCTCAAAAGATTTTCCGCAGGAACGGGAATCTCTTGGCATTCGTCCCGGCTTTATCAACCACGTCAGCAGTAATCATCGTCGCCACTATTGACAGATAATAAATCGGATCGCGGATCTGTTCGCCAGGCCTCCACTGTGTGTTTAGTCGGTCAAGCCACTTTTCTGAGAAAAGCACGGGGAAAAAGGAACCGGGTCCCAACTCAGGAGCAGCAGCAGCATACACTCATTAATCGAGCAACTCGCCTCCGTTGCTATTTTCGGCGTCCCTCGCTCTCTGCAATAGCCAGATCGGATAGGCATAACGTGCTAGGGTAGCATTGTCCTGCCGTGGTCACATCATTTTATTGCTTTTCGTTACCTCGCACGGGAAGCGCGAGAGGCACAATTTTCATCGCCCTCCCTTTAGCGGCGGCAACAACGCAGGACACCGAGTTTCCGAGCGACGCTTCACGGATTGCTTGCCGTTGACGTGACGGTGCCAAGGCCAACCTCCCTGCACCCCTCTTTAAGAGGCACCGTTCTGAGGTAAGTGTCTCCTGTAGCGTGTGTACATCCAACATCACCATACCCACACCACATCCACACACACGTCACTCGTTTCTGACCGTCGTTCGACCTAGTGTAGCAAACCCCAACAAACCTGCATACACAGTAGCCTAGCTAGCTCAGGCACTTCGTGTCAGCCATCGGCCTCCAGTCCCCTAGCACCGCTGCTGCTACCTGGGTACTTAGCACCGGATCTGGATAACAACGCCCGGCCTGTCTTACCAGCGACTTACCAGCCCTCCCTCCGTACCCACACGCCCCCCCTGGTGCCAGCAACCAGGCCATTTGTCAAAATCTGAACACTTACAAAGGAGCCGGCTCAGCCTCGACCACTCACGTCGCGCACTTACACACCCTGTCGGAAATTTGCTTACCTATCGTACATTGGTTTCTGCTGTATTGGTACTCACTAGTAGGCACTGCTCCCGTTGGGGTTACTGTTTGATTCTAATCAAATAGTCGTTCGCCTCGTGATACACCTTTTCACTTGGTATCTTACAAGCCCTGGGCTATATTACGAAAGTACTTATCATTCCCTACCTTGCTTATACTTGTATACATACCGTCCCTGGACTCACACTTACCCACCCCTTGCTACTCCGAGGGTCGATTATATATATCGACCACACTTCCTCACCCTCTTGACCCTTCACCCAGGTCTCGGATCACACACGACACTCACATCAACTCACACCCATACACCCACCAGCAACATGTCTTCAGCATCGATAATAAGTATGGATGAGCTCAACGCCAGCGCCCTTGAGCACTTCATCCAGCTACCCGTCAGCCATGCCATGATCTCATACCTCGCCGAGGCCGCATCGAATGTCATCCAGTGCGATCCTAACATGATGCCGCCACCCGCCCAGTACGACTCACAGTATCCTTCGCCGCCCAGGACACCATCACCCAAGGCTGTCCGGTGCGATGACAGCGGCCTACCATCGTTGGAGAGTTTCATCACGCAACTGGTTGTCTCGTCGAATGTTCAGGTCTCTACTCTCATGTCTACCCTTGTCTACTTGACCAGGTTAAAGTCCCGCCTCCAGCCCATGGCCAAGGGACTTCGATGCACGACCCACCGCATCTTCTTGGCTGCACTAATTCTTTCAGCCAAGTACTTGAACGACAGCTCACCCAAGAATAAGCACTGGGCCAATTACAGCTACCTCCGTGGCGATGGCTACACTTTCGGCTTCAGCCGGACAGAAGTCAACCTGATGGAGAAGCAGCTGCTATTCTTGTTGGACTGGGATCTCAGAATCGTCGAGGAGGATCTGTACCGCGAACTCGATGTATTTTTAGCGCCGATCCGCGATGAGATCCAGGCCAAGTACATCCGCCGCATGCGCCGGCGGCAAAGACAGGAGCGGGAGGCGGCAGTCCAGGCCTGGGAAATCGCCTCGGTCCAGATGCCCACACCCCCCGTGTCCCGCGGCAACTCGCGGTCGCCTTCGCAACAGCGCTTGGTCTCAACACCCAACGAGTCCACCCTGCCCATGTCACACGAAGCTATCATGGAGTCCACAACGCCGCCAGAGTTGGGCTACAGCTACCGCTCGTCTATTAGTAGCGCGAGCAGCTCGTACGCCTCTTCTCTCTCTTCTCGCCAGCAGTCGCGGTCTTCGACCCCTCTCTCAGACCCCGAGTCTGATCCTTACGTCGCTTACATGGGCGGCTCTCTCTACGAATCACCCATTGAGATTGTTCTCGACATGCCTCAGCCGGCCATTCCCGCCATGAACACTCGGTCCTACCGCAGCAAGCAGCCCATGCCGTACGAGATGAGCGCGGATGAGCTTCGCGAACTGCAGGACGGCTGCGCGAACGCGAAACGCGCCCGGACTAGCCGCGGCATGTGGCAACGCATGTTCGGCACGCAGGCATAGAAAGTCAACACCAACATTCCTCAATTTATCCCTCTACTATTTCATTTGTCACTCGGCACTATTACTTGCATCGGATACACACGGCACACGAGAGCGCATTGCGTCTTTTTTTTTGTCTTTCAACACAGCATGGGTTTATCGGCTCTTTCCTCGGCATCATCTGCATTAGCAAGGAGTTACGGCAACGGGGCCTATCCCACAGGCGCATAACGGCAAGGGAGTCTTGATGATTCGACCTTATAAAAACGGCTTCACTTCATTTCTCACTTTTCTTTGGGTTTACCATCATCATTGTTCTCAACACACAACAAGCATTTCAGAAAGAACCAAAGATAATGTTTACGGAGAGGGGGGCTGGGATGATTGGCATGAAACCCCCGGGGGTAGATCCCCCACGCCCTTGCATGGACTCTCTTACACATCAAGACTATACATTATACATGATATAACTTATCTATAAACATGGGCCATTATAATGCGGTGGTTCTTCGGACGTCTTCGGATTTGTGGGGGTGGGTCATCTCTTAAGTATGAGAGGTTTCGGACATCATGAAACGGGTTGCATGAGATTGATTTTTTCTTTGGGCACGAGGCGATGTCTACATTCGGGATAAAGGAATCCTTCGACGCGAAGGCCCTTTCCCTCGACCGAATAAAAAAATTATAAACACCTACTTATCTCGGGATGACATGGAGCCACGGGAACCGGGCATGGATCTGGTTAGCTAGCTATCTACACACATACTATGATCCCATACCAACACACAACACAAAAAATATCACAAGCCCGATGCACATCCGCATCGGTGTTTAAAACTGCAATGAACGCTTTCCTTCCCTCGGCCATTCATGAGTAATGATCCTTTCCTACCGTGATGTCATCGTCATCTGCAATTGAATCGAAAATTAAAGTGATATGCGACTTTTCGACTAGCCGTCCCTAACTAATTCGACGGCTTAGCCCGGAGTTTTCGCAACCACAGACACAGCACGGAAATGGGGGGTGTGTGCGGAACGACCTCCAGTTAGTAGGTAGTATTACCTACCCCCTTCTCTATCCGTTTTTTTCTTGCGTTGCCAGGTGGCTGAGGGGAAATTCTGCGCTAAAGCGCCAGCGAAAACTGTCCGGCTCTAAGATAGATAGTGCAGATCTACGGGGTTCACTAGTTTTTTGGGGAGGGTCATCTGGGATAGGCCCTGTCGTGAGAATTCCGAATCCGTATCCTGGACTGTACGGATTGGGAAACATACGATGAGATAGTGTACGATCGCTTTTTGGACCAACCTACGGGAGAGGATTTCATACCGTACGCTGTACGTACGATATCGTACATACGTGGACGAGTTGTCGGTCGACATGGGGATCTTTCCGATAATTATAGATTGATAGCCTACGTAGGTACTTCGTTCGATACGATTTTGTATCTGCATTATTGAAATCGCTATTGTTTTGTTTACCTTCGTATTCTGTAATCCGTATCCAAAAAGCAATTCACCAGGTCCCAGGTCGTGTTTTGTTCAGGAGACCCGAGTGCCCGGTTCCTAGATCTAGAAAAAGAAGGAAAAAAAATGTTCTCAACGCTAGAATTCGGCTTCGTTCCCTATTCCGTCGACCAGTTCCGCCCTCAGGAGTTAAAAACAGCCGCGGACGTGCGGAACTGAAAAAAGTTCGTCGACGCCGTCGCCAGGTAGGATTCCGACGGCGTCTCGCGCATACCGTTCACTATATACGGATTAAAAGATGTGTCGTGACTCGTGTGTTGATCGCGTCGCGTACATCCGTCCCCGAAACCAGGACATGCCCGGCTGTCAAGGGGCACCGAGGCACCGCCGGCTTCTGACTGAATCGTGTAGGCAAATAAGTGCTCCCCTTCCCGTCGGGCGGGCACCTAAATAGGTAGCGCAAGCTATTAATTACTCTGAATAGTAACTGACGTCCCAAGAAAGGATGCGAATTACGACATCTTGCGAACGGGAACTCTGGACGGTAATTATTAGTGTCTTGTCTTGCTTGCATCATTGTCTTGTTGTTGATGCACCCCGGAATCTGTGCGCCGTGAGACCTAAGGTGTCTATCTGGGTGGTGTGATTAATCTCCGTGCGGATCCCCTGATGATCGACAATCACACATCGGCGCCGATATCATGGAGATACGTTGGCAAGCGTTTTGATGAGGCCTCCATGACTTGTACAGATTGGGAGTTGGTGATATCTCCCCCTCACTATCACCTTACCCATGCATTGGACTTTGACATTTTGGTACTGGCGCCCTGCCAAAAAGTCCGGGGGCGAGGGTTCAGCCCAAGACAAGAGCATTGGCGTGGGTTGTCTTTGCCCTCGCCGCCTTGCTTTGACGTTGGCGCATAGTTATTGAACCAATGGCCAATCCTTCGGTCCAGACAAGCCCTGCCCCCTTACATTCATAGCAAAGTCATTCAATAGGTGTTCCGATCAGAGATGTCGGGTGTCTGTGGCGGGTGAGTCACGGTTGTGATTTGTCTGCGAACTAGTTAGCGCCCCTTAGACCCAACGCTGCGGCACGGGCTCGTGATCACGGGACGTGATTCAAAACTTGGGATTTCCGATTTCCACTGAATTGAACGTGATGAGTTAAGATAAGGTACAGGTACCTTACGATGCGTTGGGCAGTGAAGGAGCGGGCCACGCCATCAACGCCATAAATAGTTGATAAGCCTCACTGATAATTGGAACTGAACACCTCATTGTAGGTAGCTGAACTATCGAATGACAAGACAATCGATTCGTCTAGAGCTTGTGTAGTGTACTCCGTCCAGAACATGGGGACCGGTACTTTGCTGACTCTTGATAACTTCATCATGAATAAGCTCGTTCACGGATTACACTTGTAAATCCATGAGCGACGACATGTTTCAGCATGAATAAGTCAGTGTCCTGAAACGGAGTTTCACAATGCGTAAGCTTCTCGGCCGTTAAGATACGAATAGGTATATCAAAACATGCTTATTGTGTACGAAATAGATCCTCGCACTACTCGTACACTCCGAAGCGCGTCGTCAATGAGGATCATTACTCGTACTGATCGAGCAAACAAGGTCACAACGGAGGCGCAGATTTGGTGACATCCGTAGATAGAGTAGGAGTCTTCTAGAAAGAAGGATGAAAAGGTGGAGTTAGCGCTCGAAGTTGACGATCCATTTGAAAGAAGCTTTGGAATGTGACGACAGAAGGAAGAGACGTTGGCGCCAGTGAATGTGATATATATAGTTGCTTTAGTAGTTAGCTTGACAAAGGATGGACGCTTACCAGGCGTATTGGTGGCGGTGGTGATAGATGATAGTAATAACATCAGGCGTGGGATGCGACGTGAAGAGTGATACGAAAACCTGGCGCCTTGAATTCCAGGCGCCGACTTGCTGCGCGTACGAGTACTCAGTTGACAAATCGAAGCTGAACCAAATGAGCGACACCGGCTGAAAGCTCTCAGTTGGCTTCAGCCCAACTACAGCGTCCGTCCAGTCATCTACCAAGCTGAGATTTCTACTTAAAATAGTTATCAGATCAGATCGAGATACCTAGGTGCCTACCAGTGATTAGTCCTCGAGTCGATAACAACCGGCTCTCACTATCAAGTCGTCGTCAATAGCTGGTCACTTATTATCCTCTAACCTGAGTTGAGTTGATTAGCGGCTAGAGTCTGACATCGCGCAATCCCAGGCGACTAAGTATCCGACAACCGAGCCGTGTCGCAACACATATTATCCCGATCGGATGGGATGAACTGCAAGCTGACGCCACTATCGCGGGGTGATTCCCATGCGGACATCGATTGAGGCTAAACCGCAATGAAGACCCCGAAACGGCAATCTCATCGCATGGTCGTCGATCACAACGGCGCTGTTATCTACCTAATGGTCGAGAGTAAGCTGAGGGGTAAAGGACCCGCGCAGGAAGCGATGCTGGCTTGGGATTACGATCAGATCGATCCTTCAGGTGAATCTCGATATCTCTCGGTGTTTTAAAAACGGACACGAGGATAACGGCTCTGAATCCTCACCGTCATCAAGGAGGTTGACTCAGCCATGAGAAACACGCAACCTTCATGCATTGCGGGAGTCGTAATGCGGCTCTGAACGAGCATCATGAGGAATCATCGATTCCCTACGACTGTACATAGTAGTATTCGGTGTTGCCTACGATGTCGTAGTATACATGGCCACTACCTGCGCCGCTGCTGTGCTTCTCGCGAAAAAGCACCACATGGATTTGTTGAGGTCTGCACGGAGAAGGAGCAGGAGAGAAAAGTTGATGGGGAAGAGAGCGCGAGGAGGGACGGCATGACGTCAGAACAATAATGATTCGAAACTACGGAATAATACATAGATAGTCTTCTACACGAGGATTTAGGCAGCACAATTGCAGTTAAAAGTGAACTCGTAAATACCGCAAACTCAGCTTGGTTGACTCGCATTCGGTCGAGATAATCTCTCAAGTCCGGCCTCCATTATGTCCGCTCCCCTCACCGAAATTCCCCATACTCGCCCCCTGGGCTTGATCTTCCCGCCATGTCTGCCGACTCACCGCTGACACTCCGGGACCATTATACACGCTTCCATATAGGCCCGTAGCCCAGCCACTGCCATCCTCAGCATGGCCCGGATGAGGATCGAATTTCTTGTTCGCCGTGCGTTTTCGACGGTACCATCTCCCGTATGCGAGCAAGTAATATAGCCTGAAGCAGAGGAAGGAGAACCGATCATGCTCTAGATCCTCCGGGTAATCGGCGCCGAGATCCACGGCCGCTGCGATTCCCGATATAATGGCGACTTCATGAGCATTGACGAGGGTCCAAGCAGCTGCGAATCGTGTGTGATTGCGCGCCTGCAAGAACATCATCCACGGCACGACGAAGAGGTAGTGCGTGTAGCTGTGGCAGAGCTGATGCCACCAATCCTGGCGGATAATGCGGTCTTTACGGATCTCGCTGTCCGACCAGAGGTGCCTGTCTCGCCCCTTATTCAAGAAGATGGTCTGGAAGACATGATTCTCGAAGGGCACATTCTCCGGGAACTGGCTCTGATAATTTGATGTGTCGAAGCACATCTCCAGCTTCGATCTGTCCTGCGAGTACATCTTGATGTAATACATCGGCCGAAAGTTCCCCGCCGCATAATTCAGTCGTGAAGTCTGGTCGACACCGCCGGTGTTCGTCACGGCTAGGTCCTCCCGGTAGAAATTCTCGTAATGCTTCTTCATGTAATCGGCATCATTGTGAGTGATGGTGATGTCGTCGCTAAATTTGGCAGAGCCCAATACCCTTTTCTCCCGCCATGTCGCCGTACGCCCGAGCACCTCCTTCGCCTTGTCGGCAAGACAACACAATACAATCTCATCATACGTTTCTTGTCTAGTTGGCGCATCGAGGTCTGCATCATTTGGATTATGGTGATCGGGCACGACAGTCCGCTGTTTAAGTCGAACTACGACGCCGTTTCTATCTCGCTGCACGATTTCCGTCAACTCTGTCGAAAGGCGTACAGACACCCCTCTAGAGACGAGGTCTTTCCGCCATGTCTCGTAAAAATCCGAGAACTTGGGAAATACCACCATGGGTGGCTGATTGTTGACGACCGTATGTTCATCCGTCTTGTACCACATACCATACGTGGGTGATGTGCAAAGCCGCTCGAACATGACAGCCGGGACTTCAGGGGTCGCATTGCCGGTTCCCAGAAAGAGAGCTGTCATCGGAAGGACAACGATGTTGACGAACTCGTCTGAGAACAGGAATAGTTTGAATACGAGACGAAGTGGTAGAAGCGCAAAGAAGATCTCGAACCAGCGCATAAGCTTGAGCACCGTCGTGAGACGTGCGACTTCTTTCTGATGTCTCGCCAGGACTTGCGTCGGGAACATATTGGTCCAGAACGTGTCATCTTTGCCGAACGACACTTGAAGCTTCACAGGATCGGCGTGGTACCCCTGACGAGCGAACATAGTGAGTGTGTGGTGAAAAATGTACGAGCCGCCCTGAACACCTTGATTGCACCACGACGCGCCGTACTTGTTTTTGTCGAGCGGGATCGAGAACGCCTGTCCGCCGCAATAGTCGACTGCGTCGATGAGTGTCACGGAGAACTTATCAGGATGCTGTGAGAGGTGGTAGGCAGTTGACATTCCAGATGCGCCGGCGCCGACAACAAGCACGCGCTTGCGGCCGTCAGCGGAAGAGCTGTGGTCGTGAGGCATCGTATCAGCACCCGCTTCTTCAATGTCACGGGCATGTGTTTTGGGAGGCATCACTCGAGGGCAGCCTGAGGTGTTATATATGGCCTAGAGTTTTCAGATTGCGCCTGATGAGGATGAGCGCGACCACAAGTTTTCGCGTCTGTTTCAAACATGTTTGCCCCTACTTGTACTGGCGTTGCACCCGGTTCAGATGAATATTGATGATGGCAATATGTCTCAACACGACGTCATCCATCCCAACGACAACCATCCTTGCATCAAGGAACCGGGCCGGGCCGGCACAAAGCCGCGCCAGCTTGTTTCATGGTTTCGAGTTGACTACGGACTAGTGTCAAATCTATGTGCCTGAGATCCCTTTGACGAATGGATTTTAGGTCCGGAAAAGACAACAGCAGGAAAAGGGGGAAGGCGGACCGGAATCCTGATTAGCTAATCAGGCGCCGCGTCATGACTGATCCGATGGGATGAAAATCGTCTGATGGCCAGAGTCAAAACATAGTGGCATTACCAAGCTCAGTCACTTTCTTGATAGTGCAGGTGTAGACCTGTTCCTACCTGTCGTTTTCCCTTCGTCGTGGCCAAGACAGTCTGTCGAATGGGTACCGTCCACGCGTCTGACGGATGTGAGATGGAAATTCTACGATTCGACCGATTTCAACGACAGACTCCGGCATCAACGATCTACTCACCCTGGGACAGAAGTGTATTGCTTCCTATAGGCACTTGCTAATGATCTGGGTCATAGTTGATACCGCCCCCGGGTTTATATTCGCACACGAATCGAACGATGGTATATTGATGATACGTTGGGTGGAAACTCGTCGACGAAGACAGCAGCCATATCGTGCTCGTACTCCAGCGAAGTCTCACTGCCCCGTCGAAGAGTCGTACAAGCTGGATAAGTTTTTCAAGGGCATCCGTGAACGGAACGTGTTGAAGCCCAGGACAAAGTTCGCTTCGTTAGACCTTGGTGACCTCTCAGCAGAATGTGTAACAATGGCATCGTCGTGTCTTCTGTCGTACACCTCTTAGCAGTCAATACTTGGAGTTGGTACTGAAGGAGAATCTCGTCGAAAACTCACATCGTATAGTCTGAGAGGTCCTGAGTTGTCGCCAGCAAAACGGCTTGTTTCTGTTGAATCTCGGTAACGGATCATCAAGGGGAGGTCTCCCAGACCGTGATGGTAGAGCACCTTATTCACTGACCTCGGACGGAAGACGCGAATAAACCTCCCACCAACACGATGTCCAGTCGGTTCCAAGTCATCCATGATGTGTATAGGTTTCACAGGACACTGTCGTAACCAGGACGAAAAATCTCCCATTACAAGTGTTTGTCCCTCTTGAGATCTGCTGACCTTTCTCGAACGTGGGATGGTCAGAAGACTCCCATTCTGCTGCCTGCACAGGTGATGCGACGGTTTGGCCTTCTTTTTCCTCTCGCTACCTGTCGTGTCAACGGCCGTTTCTCGGTGTGGTCCTGCGAGTACGTTTATTGAAACGTACGCGCCGCAGCCGACCGTGGGCGTTATCGAAATACCTCTCCATCTAGGAAGATCTCGCAGCTTGGATTTCCTCCGCCGAAAATTGTTGGATGTGCTTGTCAGTGTGATCAATGGACGTCAAAAAGAGTTCACCGGTTGAAAAACATTCCTGGAAGCGACCCAAGATATGTGTCTTCGGACGATCTGTCTGTCTACCTATTAATCTGCACAAGCCCCCTTTTACGACCCCCGCCTCTAATCTTACGATATCACAGTTTTCGTACGTTCCATTTATCTCATTGGTTTCTGAATAGCATCGTTTCTTTTCCCTGTTTTTCTTTTCTGTTTCCTCGTTCCCGTAGTATCTGTACTGTGACCGCATCTTATTTGCCCATCACTGTGCTCATTACAGATTCAGGAGCCATAATGGAGATGCGCTCGCATTCGCAAATGCAAAGACACTTTCGCTTCAGCAGTGCCATGATGCAGCAAGGAAGTTTACCCGGAACAACCTTACCTCACAGTATCCCAGTCTCAAGGCCCCCTTCCCTCATTACCACATCCATACCTCTCACCACTCACCCTCAATCATCCCAAGCCTTGCCCCGTCAATGCATTTCTTTTCATCCCATCAATCTATCAGTCTCAAACCACGCGCTTGATTTCATCCCAAGTCACGGGAGCACATTAGGCCCCCTTCTCATTGGCTCGTTCACGCATACACACACACACTTATCACATCAAATCCCGTTTTAATTCCCTCAGCCTCAGTTCCAGGTTGAGTTATTACTCGGGTCGTACGCGTTGAAAAACACAGAAAAGCTTGATGCAGAGTCCTGTCACGAGGACGCGAGTCTGACGCGCTCGACGCACGTAAATCTTCTTCGCTCAGTATCGACGCGTCGTGCATGATAGCCTTTTGATTTGTACGTAATACTAGTCATAGTGCTGAGTTAGATATAATCTGAAATAGAAAATGATTCGAAGTTCCTGAGAAATCGTGCTATAATAATATCACCTAGTCGAAGTATGCTCGGAAATGAATTGATATCTGAGTTGTAAACAGTTGGAAGTCGCGACTGAGTTCCTGCCTTGTTTAGAATCAGTCGACCGCCTAGAACATCCCTCGCGAAGTATATTCTTATTGTTAGTTACACGCAGTTTGGAAATGACGTAGAGCATTGTTGAGGTCGTACAGGTTACAAGAATTCCCTCATGGCTACGCTGGAAGAAGTTGCAACGTCTGGCAACGATAATGACTCTGTACGCGCCCAAAGCATGCGGACACGAACAGAACGAAGGAGATAATCGTGGGAAGATGAAATCAGGTTAAGACCTATGAACAAAGACAAAGTGGTCTTATGATACAAGCAACGCACACCATTCCGTCCGTATGATCCCTACTCCCATAACGCCGAACAGTATGACATCTAGAGACAACGTTGCTTTTGGCAGTGACTTTGTGGCAGACCGACCCGGACACATATGCGTGGGCTTTGCCACGAGGAATGTTTCGTGTAAGACCGTGCCTGGTAAACAGCACGAACAAGCCACCCCCGCTTCTGACCATGCTCGCAATGTCGTGTTGATTAAGTCCCTTGACTACCCAGGTCCAGCAAGACCCCCTTGTCCACCAGGAGTTGACCCGAAAGAAAAGACATGATGATATGCTCAGATACTAGCAGTAGCAAGGCCGATGCATCTATTCGGCGGGAGTAGCCTTGGGCTTGTCGACAGCCTTGGGCTTCTCACCCTTGGGCTTGTCGGCAGCCTTAGGCTTGTCCGCCTTGGGCTTCTCAGCGGCCTTGGGCTTGTCGGCGGGCTTGAGAAAACATGTTAGTTAGGCTTCGCCGAAGAATGAGAAAACGGGGGGGATGTAAGGGTTTCACTACCTTCTTCGCCTTGGGCTCAACCTTCTTGGCAGCCGCCTTGACCTGAGACATGCATTAGCAAGATCCATGTAAACTCGACCATGTGATAGGTGGAAATGCTCCACGAGAATATGGAGGCATGATGGTAAGCCGCAGAGAGATGAATGCCGAGACGATCTGAGATACACAGCGACTGGGACACCATCTTGCGATGCAGTGAGAAATACATGAGATAAGAGGCTCTATCCAGCTGCATTCTCAGAGCGCGTATCTTCCACGTGTCTCTCGGTATGAGGCACGGGAGGATGCCGTGGATGATGAGTACGAAGGGAAATGAGGTTCTGACTTACCTTGGCAGCAGGGCCATCCTTCTTAGAAACCGCCTTCTTCTTAGTGACGCCAGTTGGCTTAGCAGACTTGGCGGTAGGTTCGTCGACAGTCTTCTTGGGCTTGGGCTTGGTGGTACGCTTGATGGTAGGCGCGGTGTCCACGGTCTGGAAGACGCGTGGGCGCGAGTTGCCAGTGGCGGAACGGGTACCTTCGCGAGCCATCTTAAACGCGACTGATGATGAACGGAATAGGAATACCTTGACGGCGGGTTAGAGTACGACGTAGTCGAGGGAATCGAGTGCAGTGGCGGATGTTGCGACACTCGGTGAAGACATGAAATGGAATGCGACACGTAAACGCATCCGAGCAGTACTTACAAAGTAAAGATGGAGACAATGCTCGTATTCTCTGGTAAACAAGTCGGACTCGAGGGTTTGAAATCTCGAGAAAACGGATGCTTGCGTGGTGGAGAGTCGAAGAGAAGATGGTAAAGATGGCGGGAGTGTTGATTGTGAAGAAGAGAGGGTATGTTGGCAGGAAGAAGGGAATTGGGAGGAAGAGAAGGAACAAGAAGAGGAAGAGAAGAAAAGGGAAGGGGGGATTGGCTTAGTCAGGGAACGGGATGGCAGCAGCAGTGGCAGGATTGGCAGCAGCAGGAGACAAGCGGCAGCTTTAAGCAGTGGCTCTGTCTATTTTACTATTTTACTCGCTAGCTAGGTAGGAGGCCGGTAGGTAGGCAGGAAGGAATTCCGTGGACCGTGGACCGAGGGCCGTGGACCGTGGACTGTCCATAAAAAAACCACAGCGCAGAGCGTGTGTGTGCGCTGGTGTTGTTTCTGCGAGCTGGTCCAAAGTGCGTGCGTGTGTTGTGTTTTCGTCACGCTCGCCCCAGCTCAGGCCTGGCTGTCCGCGGCCCCTGCCATCCTAATGGGACCGACTAAACCCGTCTCATCTCGCTATAACCGTTGCTATAAGCATGGCTATAATATCGCTCGTTCGCTGTATTCAGGACTCTGGCAGGGCCTGAAGTTCATGGGAGAGCTGGTCGCTTCCAATGGCCCCAATCTTTTTTTATTATTGCAAGTCGTCCTTCCATTGCTTTGCCTCATTAATTCGAGCGAGGATAATTAAATCGAGATGAGAAAAGATGAGTTGCCGGTGCTCGTCCATTATCTCTTCACCTCGTCTGACTGGTGCTAGCAATGCTACCTACGAAGCACCACACGCTATCGTTCCGCTCACGGGGTTGGGCTGGGGGCGATCCTGCTGCTGCAATGGCTGCCATGGCTGCAATGGCGCTCCTCCATGCTGGTACCAGACCAGATTCCGGCGCTTGATGCAAAGTACAAGCAGTAGAAAGGTAGCATCGGCCCTGGGATTCGACCAGAAGCAACATCTCCCCGATTTCATATCTCACTTACCTTTCCCATTTCGACTCCTCCATCTGAAATCGGCACTGATTGGCACCCAATGCACAGCGCCAGCGACACTCACCGTTTCGCTTTCCGGGCTGTTGTCTTGTCTCTTTTTTTTGTTATTCATGAGATCTCATCTCATCCACGACTAATACACAGGACACATCAACGCCGCTTTTTGCCTATCAGTTCCACCTCCGCGGGCTGTACTTGCACTGACGATGTAGGGCGCACCACGTTACTCCATCTTACTGGTAATAGACGGGTAGCAGGGCGATGGGCGAATGGAATCCATTTGTAAGTCGACATTAGCTTCTTATCAACGTGTTTGTCTCTCACCTGCATTACCTACGAGTATTCCGTACCATAATCCCTAGGTACTCGTACTTATCCCCTCCCCCCCCTCTCCCCTAGACTCGGAGAAAGGGTTCTAATAATGGCGACAATATATATTGTTTGCTGTGGTTATCATGATTTCGCCTGGCACGCCTGGCAAACCTGCCTCCTTTCCCTTCCCTACACCAAGGTCGCCCGCCCATGTTGCGACTCATTCCTATTCCTATTCCAGTCCTAAGCTAGACGGCCTAACCTACTTAGAACAGATATTATTTATGTGAGATCGGGCGAATCGCAACTAAACCAGCCCAAATCCCCATTGGTTCTGTTCTCAGGGGTCATACGATATCCCCATTCAATGGTGACTCTCCACACAGCCAGCCTTTCCTCCTGCGATGCGTCGCTTGTATCCAGCTGCCCCCGGACTTCGGAATGCTTCATTTGCGGTTTAGGACGACGGCGTCACCGTTCTCCTCGTGGGAGGCCATCTTGTTCTGGATCTCGTATGCCCTTACTTTTCATCTGGAGTTCGTAGACCCGGCATCTCTTGGGGCATTGTTACTTGGGTGCCCTGCCGACTGAAAACCATGCCATGCCCGCGGAGGTGGCATCTTCTTCCATTTCTTCCCATTCGTTATTCCACGCGAAACAGTCTCCGAAAAGGTGAATGCGTACTCTGTCCTGGGGCTAGCACAGGTCTATGAAGGAGAAACAGCTGTTCGCAGCTATTACTGCATTTTCTCTCAACGAAACGGCTACAAATCAACCGCGATGGGGGATGTACGAGTTATCTCCTTTGTTTTTTTTTTGTTCTTTTTGGCAGCCATTAACAGCAGTTCACCAAGCAACACACCGCTTTTCTTTTCCTTAGCAGTGAGGGCAATGCTGGCTGATATTCCTCAGATAAGCCCGCTTGGACTGCTGCTTCGTTGTCGAGTATTACTCTGCTAACGGCGCCTTCTGTTCACTTATATCAAATAGGAGAGGAGAGATCGAAATCGCGAGGAGGCTAGGATTTAGGTGACTCGATTCGAGGCTCGAGGTGGCCGACGCCGCTGGCGGGGAGGTGGAGAAGGGAGACGCAGCCCTGGACTGATGAACGTCATCTGCGCGGAACAGGAAATCTGGCAGCAGCGGGAGCCACAGGGATCCCCGCCGTCAGGGGCCCCTGTAACAGACGCAGCTTGCTATTGACCACGATAAAGCAGCTAATTCACATTCGGTTTCGGACTCCTCGCCGCGCGCTCGCTCGACTCGACGGTTACGTTGGAAAATCGCGTGCTATTGCCTGGCTGCAGATGTAGCCAGATTGTCAGTTCTAACATAACGGCTCGATGATTCATATATTTGGAACGTTGCCAGGCGTAAAGGTCCGAGCAGTACTTAAGGCCCATCGAGACTCGCATCAACTGATCGACGCCCAACAAGCAGCCGGCTGCAGAGAGCATCAGCAAAGGACAACACTGAATAACCTCACCACCATTCATCGGTGGCATGATAGGTATGCTACAGTTCTCGAGGAACAAGTAAAAGAAGCCATATAATAGCCAACATTCTGGTGTTGGCGATAGTTTCTGGCGCAGGGCAACACCGTCTATTCTTAACCGGTGAGAACCGAGGACAAGGAACAATAAGGCGCACGATGAGCAGGTCAGCATGATTTGCCAACCCCGTGAGGGATGGATGGTAAGCCGGGCAAGTGGTAGAATATGACTCGGCGCCTTTATCCGTTATCTTCCCAGTCCATCCATCTGCATGAAGTTATCCGTACGGGCTACGAAACAATCTATGCAAGACGCGTGAGTTAAGACTGTAACGAGTCGCCTTTTGGTTACATTTTGCTGTGACTTAACTATTATTACGGTTAGTGCTTAACCTGCTTATAGGTATAACCCCGTACTTTCGGGCTGGACCTCCTATCCCAGGAACGCGATGATCAGCTGCTTTTCCAACTCCCCCCTTATTTTCGAACTCTTACCAATAAGCCACTTGTATGCGATCCTTGCTGCCCACGTTCCGAGGTCAATCAATGATATCGCCCACCTAGTGTCCACTCGAGTAGGTATCTGATCTTGGGCATGGGATGCATGTGACTCTTCCATGTATTGGCGCTCTTGAGAGCTTCCCATATGGGAATTGCCGGCTAAGTCTGTTGATATTGTTTCTTTTGTGCCGTCTTGGTGTTGGCCCAGTTCTAACCGGCTGAAAGTACCAACCACCGCTAGCTGACATCGCAGTCTGTCCCCACGAGTGCACTCCTTGGTCTTCCACTTCGTGGGTGCTCCTTCAAAGTTGAAGGCTGTAGACGTTGACTGGATTGCTCGAATCGGCGGCTATGACATCTACCGGTCTATCGGCATTCTAGAACCACGGGTGTTGCCTAAATTCCATCGCTTATCCGGCGCGCTACCGAGGCTTTTCCTTCCAGCATTCTGATCATTGTCAGATCTGACTTTCGGGCCGATTGGCTGGAAAATGCCATTCCGGAAAATTGAGGCCCAATGCCGAGCGCAAAAGGATTTCTCGGCCATGTGGTCGCTGCTGCCGGACTGTATCCCGGGGTGTTCGTGTCATGTATCACCCGTCGAGAGAAAGGCTCACCAAGAGGCCTTGCTTGAAGTCGATACCAGGTTTTCGTGCTCAGCTCGAGGATGATTCGATACCACGCTACACGCCAGGGCCGTGTCAAATTCTCAGCTATCCAACGATGCCGATCTTGTTCCTCAAGAGTTACACTTCACGATGGTCCTTTCACTTACCCTGAAGTGACCTGTGGTTCGTAAGCTATGACCTTGGACTGTAATGGATTTCATCCTGACGGATCTAGTAACGTTGCAAGAAAGGTTCACGATACTCTGATGCAACCGGACGTTGACTGTCCGGTGCAAGTTGTCGTCGAGGTTTCTTGAACTCAGAAGCGTGACCTCACTTGAGACAACGACTCTGACATCGCGCCGAGCCGGTTCCTTAATGGCTAAGCCGGGGCATACTCCCAATGAGGAAACACGTACCTTATCGAACCAGGTAAGCAACCGTGATGGCTTGGGTACAAAACAGCCACTGAGCATGCGCTTTGGATGCGGGGATTGAGACATATCCTACTGCTTGGTGTCGAGTGTTCTGGGAGAGATCTTCGATTTGTAAAATCCCATGTAGACCCTTTTGCCATGTGATCAGACCCTTCCCCCTTGGCGTCGACAGGTGGACTTCCAGGGCGGTGCAGTGTCTAAGGATGAGTCGCCTTCACGCCGTGATTCTCTCACAGGTTCTAGGGGTCACCATCATACTGGAAGGTCAACTGGGTAAATGCTAGATAAGCCTAACAGACAAACACGTTTCCCATATGATAATGCACGTTGGCAGTTGGCGCGGGACCCCAAGCAGTCAAATGATGGTGGTTTGATGCAACCTTGCCATGAGCTATTGGCTCCCACTATCAGGAGGGCGTCTCCCCCGTGAACAGAGAAGCATGTGCGTCAAAGCCCTGTTGGAAGGCCAAAGTCCTGATTGGCGGAGACTCGAGCCTCCGTTGGATTGAGAGGAAGGCTGTCTACTTTATCCAATTCACCTCGGCGCGCGAAAGGCACGGCGAACATGGCCACCTTCCGTCTGCGGTTTAGAAGGATCCCGAACATTGGGCCTCAGGTGTTCGCCATGGATGCGCCTGAGCGACGGCAAGGCCCATCTGCCGTTGCGGCTTTAGGAAGCCCATGCCAATTCAGAAGTTGGATCGTTGTGTATCGGGTCATCCGGGGACCTTGCCTCGACATCGATGCGGGCCGAACGGATAGGCACTGGCAACGTTGCTCTCTTAGGGCCCAGCCATCGTGAGTTCTTGGACGCCGTCAACACTCAGTTGATCGATTGCTACCAGACACGTCCCCGCACTCGATGGTGCAGATCAATGGGATTGTTTCATTTGGAACTGCGGGCTGTCTGAGAGGTTCTTTTGTGCCGTTTTGGGCAAGAGGATGGAAACTTGAAGATGGTATATATACCCTTCTCTTAAGTCTTCTAAGTCCCCTTTGTTTCTTATTTGGCGCAAACCGACACATTCCTCAACAGATCACACTTCGATCTTCCCAGAGAGCTGAACAAACATGGTCTCCTTCAGAAACTTTGCGGCGCTGCTGCTTTCGGCTTCGATTGCCACCTGCAGTCCTATTGCCTCTAATGTCACCGAGGCGGCGGCCAACTTCAAGAATCTCGTGTACTTCACGAACTGGTGAGACTTGGAGTTTCTGTTGTTACCGAAGTTTTGAGGCTGATGTATGATAGGGGTATCTACGGCAGAAACTACCAGCCCGCTCAACTTCCGGCGACCCAGGTGAACCAGGTCCTGTACGCATTCGCGAACTTCAGGAGCGATGGTACTGTGTAGGTTCCCCCCCCTGGCACATTGGCATTCCCCTTCTGAGAGCTAACCGAATACTAGCTACTCATCGGATACCTATTCCGATCTTGAGAAGCACTACCCCGGTGATTGTAAGCATCTCACCTAATCCGGCAGCTTGAGTACCCCCTATTGCGACTCAAGATGAGCCATATACTTGTGCTGTTACATCAGAAAGAGCTTGAGATTGCCCCTTAAGCCCCTGGACTTATTTGCTAACGCGACCTTTTAGCCTGGAATGACATTGGCACGAATGCCTATGGCTGTGTGAAGCAGCTATACATCCTCAAGAAGGCCAATCGTCAACTCAAGGTCCTTCTCAGCATTGGAGGATGGACATACTCCCCCGGCTTTGCTGCTGCTGCCAGCACTGATGCCTCTCGGCAGAACTTTGCCCAGAGTGCCGTAACTCTTGTCAAGGACTGGGGCTTCGATGGTATCGACATTGACTGGGAGTGGCCTAAGGACGACACCGAGGCTAACAACATGGTTGCCCTTCTCACTGCTCTACGCAACCAGCTGGACTCATACTCGGCGCAATACGCAAATGGCTACCACTTCATTCTCAGCATTGCTCTCCCTGCCGGCCCAACCAACTACCAAAAGATGAAGCTTAGCGCCATGAACGCTGCTGGTGTTGACCAGTTCAACATGCTCGCTTATGACTACGCTGGTGCCTGGGACAAGACTGCCGGTCATCAGGCCAACCTCTTCAGTGACCCTGCTCACCCTCTCGACACGCCATTCTCGACCGAGGTCCCCATCCAAGCTTACCTTGCTGGCGGTATCCCCGCGAACAAGATCATCCTCGGCATGCCCCTCTACGGCCGTGCCTTCGAGAACACTGCTGGTCTCGGACAACCCTACACGGGCGTCGGCTCCGGATCATGGGAGAACGGTATCTGGGACTACAAGGTCCTCCCGCGCTCTGGCACCGAAATGTACGACTCTGTTGCCAGCGCGAGTTACTCGTACGATCCTGCTACGAAGGAGTTGATCACGTACGACAACGTCGATATGGTCAACCGCAAGGCGCAGTACATCCAGAGCAAGGGCCTGGCTGGCTCCATGTTCTGGGAAGCTTCTGGTGACAGGACTGATGGTGGTAGTTTGATTGCTGCTGCGTATAATGCGCAGGGCGGTGCGGGATCGCTGGATCGATCACAGAACTTGCTCTCGTACCCGAACTCGAAGTACAACAATATCAAGAACAACTTGAACTAGTTCTTTCTACGGAGGGGATATGATGGCTGGTTCATGGACTGGGACTGGTGCCCTGGGCAACTTGAACTAGTCTTTTGACAAGTGAGGGGGAGTATATGGACGGGGACCGGATCTCCGTCCTCGGGATTTCAATTCGAATTACGAGGGGTTGATTACGACGATGGGTATACCACGGAGACACACTCGCTACGAGTCGGACTGACTTGATCGCCAGGGCGTTAGGAGAATACCTGCACTCGCTACATTTTTACGGATTCTGTCTATACTTTCGTTGCATTGAAGGATTGGAGGATGGCATATGAACATATATACGCATGTATATAGCTTAACATGGCATTTCATACAGATGATCTTGTTCTTGTATATAGCTTGATCAATGCAAAGCTGAGCTTTTGAATACTTCATTGTACGTTGCCCCTGATCACCATTTCCTAAGCATGGGACACCCAGCGGGCTTCACACATGAGGCAAAGTCATCAGTCACGGAATATGCTGCGCACAACGGAACGGACCCTCCGTCGCAGTCAACCCATCAACCCGGTCACCGGTGTGCGTTCCATTACACTAGAATCCGGAGTGATCGATGCGACAGGCTTCCGTCACGCTGTCACACTTTTTGTCCACCTCCGAGAGGCGAAGTCGGTATCGCCACCACAGGCGAGATTTCGGAGATTTTCCCAGCGGACCTTCGTTGCATTCGGAACGAGAACCGATATCTTGTTACAGCGCAGACTCACCAACGAATGGGATTTACTCCGATTATCAAGCTACGGCCGTCCCGGTATTCACTTCGTTTACTTCGACATGCAGAGGATGCGTCGTGCGCACCATCGAGTCCTGAAACTAGAAATGCTATTGGGAGTATGCTACGAGTAGTAATGAGATTTACAGCTCCGTCTTGACCCAATTGTCTCTCTCAAGGAACTAAACGGGTAACGGATGTGACCTATCATGGAAGGGAGGAAAATTAATGCCCGGGAGCCAGGATGGGATTGCTCCCTGCGCCACTACAGGGCTGGGCGATGAGTTGGTATGTATGCGCGGTACGTATGCGCACCTACCTACCGAACAGCTGGCAGCAGTGGTGTGATATGCGCGACGGACCCTTCGCGTAGGCAAGGATTAATGATGATGAATGATCGCATCCTTGCGTTGAGTTGAGGGTTTTGTGTTGACGACGACATAGTTGGGAGCAAACCTGAATCCAGGGCAACAGTGAGGAAAATCGCGTCCTGTCTACGGGTCATGCGAGAAGAAACCCTCTGTCAACCATCCAGGTGGCAAGAATATCAATGACAACACAGCCATGATCCCGGTAGCGTTACGAGGACACCGACCCGAGGCTTCTAGGGGAATAACAACTCCATCCACGGCGACGAGTGCAATACCCACCCGAGAAAATGGTGCGAATTGCGACAATGGGATCGTCATGTTGCTGCCCTTATAATGGAACCTCAGAGGGCTCACGTCAGAAATGTTTCGTCTTCCAATCGCCGAGAGTGTTTGGAACGAAGATGGTGTTGACACTGCAGGCAGCCTGAGCATGGTTATATGAAGTTGTGAGTTGGACTTCAAGCGTACGACGGCTCTTTAGCAAGTTACGACTCTATGACTCAAATGGCTGATCTCGAGTCTTTTGGATGTGTCGAAGCTGACTGATGGGCAGATGCTTCTGGAAATCCTAGATTCTAGAAAACACATACGGTTTCTCTCAACGCATCGCATAGTCCTGCCTGGCAGTTCACGACCGAAGCACACTCTTCGGGCTCTTATTCTGAGTCACTACGCACGGCAAGACGGCACGGCTAAAGCTAACTCTCCAGCAATCACAAGGTGAGAACTTATCGGCATCCCGTCTATGGTAAGCCGTCGTAAGTGAGCACAATACATGACCCCCGAGTTTCCGTGGGGAGAGAGCAAATATCAACCCTTCCACGACATACCAGACTTACACAAGCCTGAAAAGAACTACAATACAAACATCTGAGAAGGTATACGCAGTGGAACGTCCACAACCTAGTGCGGGGGTAAGGGAAGGGAAGGGAACGCGAAACGAAATACGAGTACTGCATTAACCAGCCTCTCAGACTTGAATCTCGCGGATGTAACATTTCCCCCCACGAAACGATTCAGGAGAGATGTTTGTCTACGGGGAGGAGATGAACTGGACGGAACGGGTGTATCGATCAAGATTCTGCTGCTGTGCCAACGTTACTGAGGGCGCAAGCGCCGGGTGCGGGAGGCGAGGCGAGTCTTTATACGTGACATGTTTGCGATGCTTTTACGCGGCCTGCTCGACGACCGTTTGGTTTAAGGCGTTGCGATATTCTATGCAACAGGGGCTGTCTTAGCGCCTCTGTAGGAGGTATGTAATAGCAGTTAGACGCCATCCTCTTCTGCGGACGAGCTTACAGCAGATCATCATGCGGCTGGTGATAAGGGGAAGATCAACTGATCTACATGATCAGCGGCGGGCGGATATTGGGCTAGATACTCTGGTGATGTTTGCCCGGGATTCTTATGAGGTTGATTGATCTCTCCCGAGTTGAAGTGGAGGACGACGAGACATGAGTAGGACTACCTATGCGAGAGTGCCTCATCATGCAACGTCAGACATAAGACCGCAGTAGCGTCACTCAGCGATCATGTGGCAAGCACTAAGAATCATCTTTTAGCGAAGATCGAGGATTTGAGGATTCCATCTCCAACTCGAGCGACAGACTAGAGTCCGTTCTTTGTGTGTGCGAGTTTCACTTCAGACATCTGAATCCCCCACCTTGGATCTGAGCACGCATTAGACAGTGACATCACACTAGGAAACACAATCACGGCTTGCGAGAGGGATCGAGGACTATCTGGCCTATCTTCTGTGTTTACGCCCAAGGGGTGTTCTTACGTCTGCTTTGGGCTTCGTTTCTGTCTCGAATAGGAGGTTCTTCTCTGGACCTTCGCAGCTTTGTTCTTTTACGAATCATCTCATTCCAGTAGAGAGATTGAAGGGTTCTTGGTGTTCAGTGAGAGAACCGATGTCGGGCTTGTCCCACGACCGTTCATGATTCAGTCTTCCGAGAATGTTTTACCACTATTATTGTTCATGTTGCCCCCGTGACACACCCTCCGTTCTCAGAACTGTTAGTTAGAGAACACATTTCCGGGAAACAATCTGGGCTTTTCCCTTCGTTTGAGATTCGTGCGGAATGGGAACGCTCAATATCGCTCTTTTGTCGGGCCCTCATGAGCTGTGCACCCCGGAATCGAGCGGAAACGGTTCGAATATATCGAACCATTGGCGGTGTTTTGTGACACGGTTCCAGTCAGACCCCGATACAGTTGCCCGTTTCAGTAACCTCCTGTTCGAAATGGCGATCTGAAAGAGCACTCGGCTATGTATGTGCTATTATACTGTACTCGCGAAGGTGAGAGAACGGGCCGGCTTCGAATCGAAGATAGACGAACGGCAGTATATAGAGAATTATTAATCATTCCCTCCTACATGATGTGCGTCGTAATATCGGGCCCAAACGGCTCGGCCATCTTGCGTAGAAACCCCGTCCTGGCGTCGATCATATGCACTGGCCCTTTGTCAGAAGTATTGTCTATGGAGTCTTGTCCCTGTTCGAGTCCGTATAGCTTCTACAGTCTACAGGAGCCAGTTCGATAGCATACTACTACTCGTATGTATATCCCGGACTATTAACGATGGATGCATAGATCTTTATCGTATTCACGAAGAAAACCGTTACCTCGGCGTTCGGCGCACGTAAGTACATAACAATGACAGGTAACCAGGAAATAAGACATTGAACCAGCTCCTCGGAATGGGCTTGGGTATGGCGTTATACGGGGCTAGCTAGAAGATAATCTTCAGTGGAAGCATCTTCCTTGTGGGAGCGAGGCCTCTCTCGAGATGTGGAAGTACACTGTATGAAGAACTCTCTGGGCACATCTGAAGAACTGTTGATTGTTTTGTTTTGTGTTGTTTCGTATAACTCGAGGTGTGGTCAGCAAATCCCCCAATATGGACTCATCTTCCGAGCACAAGAAGGGTCCAGACGACGGCATCTAATCGGATCCAAGCCGTGGAAGAAAGCTGGGGAAGCATAACATGTATCAAAAAACGGAATGCTGTGCGAGTGCTTGTCATCCTGGGATGTTTACTCTGTGTGTCCAACCACCACCCTCCTGAATCCTTGAGCCATGATTGCTTTTTCGGTGACAATGAGTTGCCTTCTTACGAATAGGTGTCGGCGCCTCTCCCGTAGTGTCTTCATGTTCGAATATGAAAGAAGATACCAACTCGTGCACACTCGAATGTGATCGCTAAAAGATGACATCTCACACACTCACTGAGAAGACGTCAGAGAACCACAATATGGTGTTTAGGGCTGAAAACCTCGAACCGGAGACCGTCCAGCCAGGCATCTAGAACTCATCTGAAAAATTCTCCAAGACCTAGGCCTGTGACTTCTTTGTCCGGGCGCGAACCACAATCGCTAACGGATTAGGGGAGGACTTGCCCAGAGCAGGCATGAACGAGGCTAGGAGGCAACCCCTGCGAAGAGTCAACAGCAATGGGGACTCTATCCAATCCGAAGGCGCGGACTCGGCGATGCGGCCATATGCGGGCTGTGGTACGGGTTATGGGTACGTCGTTACTCTGTATCTTGATTGATCAATAGTAGAAATTACCAGGGCGTCGGGACATATTCGTCGGCCAAGGCGCAGGAAACGTTTTAGTAGCAGAGAGAGCAAGTTTTTCTTCTTCTCACAGTTTTATGTGTGACCTTCCTTCGGACATTTCTCCTTTCTTTGTTGTTCGTGAATCGTGGATGTTTGTATGAGAAGCTGAAAGCCAATAGTTCGATTACGAGTTGGGTAACCGATCAACACTTGTTTCTACTCGTAAGTCAAGTTGAAGAGAAGGAGAAGAGCGAGGAAAGAAATGTCTCAAGGGCATTGGTTCGGAGTATCCAGGCCTGGGCAATGCAATAACATGATTAGCACAGGAAAAACGCATCTCATGCTGTATCCTGTGTCCTGGCAACTTCATTGGACGCGACAGGAGGTCGGCTGCGCCAGCTTCTCTAATAATATGCCAAGCCTTTCTCGTTTTTTCTCTGCTTCTCCTTTCCCTTTTCACACGACACACCTCGGTTTCTTCTGAGACCCCGGAGTTGTCACTGCTGCTCACCTAGAAACAAAGCTTGGTTTCCCAGGAATTTCCACGGGATTTCTATAAGCAGTAAGTGAAGAAAATGTCTGACAGTGCATATATAGTACGTGATATAAACACGTTCCAGCGAACCCGGAGTCGCGGACGATCCCCAGTTAGCCAGCCACGGGCCAGCCAGGCGTAGCACTGGCACTTCAGCTTACCCAGTCCAGACACCCGGAGCTGAAGCGGACAAGAGCGGGCACGCTTTGAAATACATAATAATAATACACAGGGAGAAGAGTGAGGGAGAGGGAGAGGGAGAAATGCAGACCTGGGAACCTCGGCGAATGCGCGGGTAGCAAGAGGAATGATTGGGTCTGGAACTGTGGTGTGTGACGGCCGTGGCAGAGTCCAGGACGGGACTGCCTACGGTTACAGTCAGTCGTGATGCACTGTAGAGCACAAATGCAGTTCATGTCGTGTATCGATTTAGTGCCCTTCTTTGCCACGGCCGACTTTGATTACCAATTGCCCATTTTCCATCGACAATGCGCCGCGGGCCATGCAAAGCTGGGCCGCGTGGTGTCATTCTCTGCATGGACCGGCGCCTTGGTTTAGCTGTCGGCTATGTATCCCACTTGCATGGTCGCAGTTGTGATGCAGAGCGGTCTCACACTTCCACTCGCCTACACATGCTGCTTACAATATCAATGTTTACATGTTTCGTTGCCTCGAGTTCGTCCCAGAGTCTCAGAGACATTGTTAGTCGTGTGCCGGTCGTAGCAGGACGGCACGAGATAACAAAGCAAAAGTCCGTAGGGATGAAGAGAGGTGCCTGGTGGATAATACGTAGACTATTGATGATCGACAGACAGCCTGCAGACGACGACCGCCACTCATCACGGCACTGGCTAACCGTGGGGTCGTACATTGATCAGATAAATCCTACGTGCGATTCTTTTCAGTCGACGACACACAGGATACCTAGTCTGGGTAATGAGTCGCCAGGATTAGGAGACCCTCGGGAGCGGGTATCTGCATCTCGAATTGACCTCCAGGGTAGAACTTGTGGAGAACAGTGACACGATGGGATGGACCACGGTAGGGGGGTGTGAGTCTACATGGGCTGACACAAGTACGTACAGTATGGCTAAGACAGAGGTTTTTTTTTTTTTTTTGAAGGGCTCGGGAGCGAACATAGTGGCGAGACGGCGTCTCCTGGGTACGTAGATCTTTGTGAGTTGATAGCTCGAAGAAACATATAATTGTCACCGCGGGTCCCTTTCTTCGTCATAGCTGTCTCTTGTCTCTTATCCTTTGTCCCCGTGTTTACAAATCTTCACGAGCGCCTGGTCGGTACAGGCAGAGCTATCTGAGCTATCTGCACAAGGTCTGGGGTTTTGTGTTGATATCCAGCGTCTGGCTCATTACCAGTCAGTCCTCCGTGCGCCGACGAGACCCAACTATACGGATTGCTACCGGTGAAGCACTTCGGAATGACTCTAAGCATGGAGCGGGAGGAGCCATGTCAGCCGCCGACATGTGATTCACCGACGGAGTCGACGCCCCTCCTCGTCGATTCTACGAAGCAACTCTCAGGACCCGATTTCGAAGACCAGCAAGTGTTCTACCACTACGTTGCGGAGTTACGCCTTCTCATACAATACGCAATCCCCCTTATCGCCACTTACCTCCTCCAATATGCATGGTCTGTCATCGTCACCTTCATCGCCGGACACCTCAGTTCCCAAGACTTGGCTGCTGCCAGCTTGGGCGTGACGACGATGAACATCACCGGGTTCGCCATCTTCGAGGGTATGGCTACGGCGTTAGACACGCTGTGCTCGCAGGCATACGGTTCCAACAACCCCAAGGGCGTTGGTCTACACGTTCAGCGTATGCTGATCCTCATGGCCATCATCTCAGTCCCCATTGCTGCGATTTGGGCTGCATCACCCTCGATCCTGACGCTGTTCATTAAGGAGCCCCAATTGGCTATCGACGGCGGTAGATTCCTGCGTTACAGTATCCTGGGTATACCCGGCTACGCATCATTCGAGGCTCTGAAGCGGTTCTTGCAGGCACAAGGAAACTTCCAGGTTGCCATGATGATCCTTCTCATCTGCACTCCGATCAATGCCCTCGTCAGTTGGTTCCTGGCTTTCCCTTGCCATCTAGGCCTTGTCGGGGCCGCGCTCGGCATTGCCTTTACGAACACCCTACGTCCCGTCCTCCTCATCCTCTACGTCATGACGCCGTTCGGGCGCTGGTCCCACGTCTGCTGGGGCGGCTTTTCCAAAGCCGCCTGGACGAACTGGAAACCGATCGTCCGGCTCTCCTTCGCCGGCTCCGCCGTGAACCTCGCCGAATGGGGCTCCTTCCAGATTGTAGGCTTCAGCACATCGCACATCAGCACGCTGCACCTCGGCGCGCAATCCGTGCTGACGACCGTCTCCATGGTCGTCTGGCACATCCCTTTCTCGATGAGCATCGGCATCAGCACGCGCATTGGCCACCTCATCGGCATGGGCGCCGTGAGCGCCGCCCGCCGCGCGGCCACGCTCTACGCCATCGTGTTCACGCTGATTGGCGTCGTCGACTGCATCGCCATCTACTCCCTGCAGCACTACATCCTCATCTTCTTCCTCGAGGACTCCACGCGCATCGTGTATAAGCTGGCTGCGTCTTCTGTCTGGGTCGTCAGTTTGTACCAGATCATCGATGCGTTCATCTGCTTTACCAATGGTATGCTGCGCGGTCTGGGCCGTCAGCCCGTCGCCGCTTGTATCGTCATTGTCGTGAATTACTGCGCTGCTGTGCCCCTGGCGATCTGGTTGGAGCTGGGACCCCCTAAGTTGGGTCTTAGCGGTGCCTGGGCGGGTGTTGCGTCGGGCATGATCATCATCGCTATCGTGGAGTGTTGTTATTTGAGACTGCTGAACTGGTCGAAGTGCACGGAGCGGATACGACGAAGTCTGTAAAACCAACCTCAGTGAAAAAAAGTCCGGTCTTGATCAAGGGGCGCCTCGGGGAAAAGTTCCTAGAATTTCCCAAAAAAATCTTCTTTTGTTTACCTTGCTTCTTTTCGTGTTTGTTGATGATGCATTGGAGGGAGTCAAAAGACTGCTGACCTTTACTTTCGAGCGTTATTTTTGTTCATTTTGACGAAGGGAGATGATGATATGGGTAATTGGGCATCATGGTTTTCTATCTTATGGCATTGGGACGGAGCGGAGTTTTTGTATGATATATTTTGGCGGTTACATACAGGTCTAATTGAGGCATTCAAAACACATCTCGACGCTCGTATCGTAGTCTCATGCATCGGGCATCATCGTCACTGTTTGATCTCTCATGATCGTTTGTTTACATCACGGGTACAGGCATTTCCCCTGAACCAGACAACACGCACTCTCGTTGTAGAACATTGGGCTTACAGGCACGTAGCTGGTATCTCTTACGAGTAAGTCTTCGTTAACTGTCCTACTGCCTCAGTTTCCATGACTGCTCCGTACGCGAATGTGTATGGAAGGTCAGTGTAAGGTTGAAGAAGAGGGCGTGCAGCTGTGCGGGCGTCGACGTAGTGTGCATACACATCATGCAGCACACACATGCTAGCCACATGTCGCGCAACACCGTCCGACTGGTGCGAGCGAGAGAGGAGATGGATGGGTCGCGTACGGCAGGTCGGAACTTTTTCTCCCAATTCTTTTCTTTTTCTCTTGTGTGTCGTCGCTACTGAATACTACTACCAACTAGTAACCTAACTCACCTGTATGACTTGACTCTCTCGCGTTCCATCTATATTGGAGATGTTATTAATATTTATCATCGAATCTGCTCAATCGAGGGGTTTTAGAGAGTCGACGGACATGCGCGCATAGTCTGTACGCCTATGCGTAGTCGCCCGTCCCGCCGAGATCTTGCGCCTGAGGCATCTCAATCTGAGAAAGCCGCATTCCGCAACAGTAAAGTAGGCAGAGTGCTTTCGAGTGCAATGTCAATCCCATATTACAAATACGCATTGCTGGGATCGGTTAACTTGCCGTGGAGTGTACGAGTACGCCGTATGGTCGATGCAACCTACGCAGTACCACTGACCAGGCCAGTCCCAATGATCCCAAAAGAGTAACTGCCAAGATTGGCCTTCTATCCTAGTACCGGGAGTTTCTCAAAGGCGGTGGTCGGTATCCAATTGGACATTTCATTGGGTAAAAACAATGTCAGCCTGTGATGTTAACTGTCAACACCACGAATCTGGTTCCGGTTAAGAGGTTGAACTTTGGGAGCGTACCGGTTTATTAGTAGTTCATCAGAGATAGTATCAAGACTAATATAGACGGACGATATAGAGATGACTCGATATTTGTAAGTCAATGTGCAATGTGTTGGTGCTCATGATGGCTTAAGAGTCTTGACTGGGGAGTTGAATCCGGGACTGGGCTTAACATCCTCCACAATATTAGTGTCGACACTAAGTTAGTCCACAACTAACTAACACTAGTCCCGCATTCAACTGCCAGTTAGCACGGCTTTAAAGTAGTTTCCGCTAACTAGTTCAGGTAGGTAGGTATCCCGTCGGTACAGAGATGGACTTTTGGATTCCAGCCATGTCAACTCGCAACTTGTTACCGGTTGTTAGCTGTACCAAGGTTCGGTGTTGAATCTCGCCGAGAGATTTGACATATCACCTACGGATCTATTCGGATATTGGTGGTTTCTGGCTTCCTATGACCTCAGGTATAACTGTTAAGCACTCCGTACTTTCAACAGACCGTCTTTTGCGCCCATCGTGACGGTAGCACTCATTCACTCAGACTTGTACTTGTAGGGACGTGCTACTCAACACTCCAGAAGTTGAACACCGCATACTACGGAGCACGGAATACAGGAGCGTCATAAATGCAACGTCCCCCAAACAGGCAAACTTTGCCGCCGATGGCGGCCTTCAGCTTCTTCGACGGACAATGAACTGTGAACACAAGATCGTGAGAATAAGTCAATGACTCCCCGCTGAACTTCATCAGCCATCCGTATACTGACTAGGTATGAACCAATGGAAGAGAGAATCAGTATGCGGTGCCTCTTTTTCCAGCGCGTCGAGATTCCAGCTGTAATGTCTTTTAACTGACATCGGTTGAGTATGAACTGCTAACAAGCACGACATACATACATATTCATGCAGTATGCTAATGTATAGACTGTCTACTTTAGAGGCGAGACTGAGCCGTCTCATGCTAAGCAGGAAGTATTGTCTCCTCGAACCATACTGAATAAAAGTTGTCATATCATAATTCACTCACGTCCTCTCGCTTTCACTAGAGCCAGATGGAAACCCCCACTTAACTACTTGAAGAAATGTCTGGCGAATCTAGACTCTCGAAACTCACGGCGGCACGGTCGCATCGGCGGCGGTCATGCTGGACGGCCGGCAAGCCTCAGAGGTTGCGGTCGGCCGCGGTGTCACCTTCGTCGGTACCACAAGACGGGACGGTTGCTACGGTACGGCCCTGGTCGGCAGACTGGCTTGCGAAAATGCTGCAAAGATCATACCAGGGGGCTAACTTGGGCGGTTTCAATGCAGCGCCAGACTCGCTCCTTCGTTGGATCTGGAGAACTGCCTGGAAGCAGCATTACGTATGTAGCGCACACAGATCATACGTTTGGGACGATGAAACTGGGAGTCTGGAGTTGGTGTGGTGGCCTCGCTACTAGCGATGTTGATGTCAACATCTGTGTTGTTTACTGATCCATCATGTAACCGACTCAGATCACAAATGTCGACTCCCACGACATTCGTGCAACGACACTGTTGTTGAAGAGTACCGTTGCCGCCGGTTCAAGCTCGTCTATAATACCTGTAAGGATGCATGCCACTAACATCCGAAGTACGCGACATCAGACAAGATGCTGCATTATACTGTCAATGAAAGGCGCACACAGTCCGATGCCCTCAAGCTCCTCTTGCTCCTCATGCTGCCCCTTTACTACCGAATATGCCGCTGTTTAGTTATCATAGCTGAACCGGCGCCATCGTGTATGCATACCCCGCGGCAAACGGGTGCATGCATCCAGTATTCCAACTCATGAAACTCCTCATGCGGCCGCCGCAATCACTCCATCTTGGCCCTCATGCGTGCTCTCATAAGAACCTCTTTGGCGACGCTGGCTCAAAGTTAGGCACCATTGATGTACGTTGCCGTGCGGCATGCATTTAAACATTGAAAATAATCGTCGGCATTGTCGTCGTCGAAACTTTTCTCCGTCAAAGGGGAGGCAGGGCAGGCAAGATGCACACCCAGTACTTGCATCGGTTCATTCCGAGATCAGAATGAGATGTGTGAGGTTGAAGATGCTTAATGCATTGGGCGGGACGGGAGGGACTTATACATCCCACATATGCACGCCGGCATGCAAGTGGACGGTCCTTAAATACGATGTCGTTACACTGCACGGTCCACCGTACCTGCCTTCCACAGAACTTCTCACTCACCGAGAGCTACGAGTGGTGCGATTTGAGTGCTCTCTTCGAGGAATTGGCATCTTCCATGCGTGAGTTTCTCACTCTAAAACTCGCAGCAGAAACGGCTTTGGCGACCAGACTGAACCCGACGGCGCCTGTGCGTTCGAGACGTGCATTAGCCCTTGTGCTAGCCTAGACGGGAAATATGCAGTGGGCCCGCTAAGCTTCTTAGTGCAGATGGGGTCGTAGCACCGGTAAAGCGGCGGGGTTACGCAGATCCACTTGGTGCCGGACTAGGTTAGTTAGCTCAGGCACAAATGGAAGTCTCACGGAATAAGCACACCTACCGTTTCGAGGACGCAAATCTCCAACCTCGTTGTCGCCACCCTCACTTGGCGTTGTTGGGAGCTGCTGCTAAATGAACCCCCTCTGTCTGACCGCTTCGACTTGCTCGTTTGTTTGCCGTTGACAACAGCGGTATGCGAGGAGGGTCTTGTACAGCTCAGCCATTCCAAGCCACAAACCGGGTTCCGGTCACTGTCGTCATCGCGAGCCGGCCAGTTCAACGACAGCTTTCAAGCGGTCTCAATTGTTGAATGAAGCCCTCTTTCTAGACACGACATCATCGAAGGTAGCATTTCTATACACCGCCATAGCACTGGTGGAGATGTTTCGTCTGATCGAGCCAATCGCTTCAGAGGCAAACAATGTATACTTCGTACGGCGTTGTCGTTGTGTTCCGGGCCAAGCGCTGCTGAATCGACGAACTTGGATGTTCGTACCACCATGTTAACACGTTATTCGAACGGCTGGGGCACCATGGCATTTCATTTCAATCAAGTGATGATCCGAATACGCGCCTCTGTTCATGGTATTACTGCCTGACTGGTAAGCCATCGTAGGTATTACCTACCTACTCAACGTAGGTCGGGAGCATGGCTATCATCATATTGCCACTTACTTAGATCTTGGTACTGTAGTCCCCCATAAACAAAAAAAGATGATATGTATTGGTTCTCATTCAGATGAGTGTAACTATTCACAAGAAGCCTCCTACGGTCTGCAGGCAAAGATGAACTTCTCAAGTTCAGCCCTGCACTCAAATGTGACTGGTCCAGCCAAGTGACTCTCAGCTGTGGCGCTAAGCTTAACTCGAATACCTGTACAGTACGAATGCCACTATCCGCGCAGTCCGGCTTCAGCTTGTGCACTGTATGCAACTACGAGACAATGCGTCGTGAACCTTGGAAAACGTGACGACCACATTATGTTTAAAATTGTGAAAAAGGGCGAATAAACAAGGGAAGATACTACTATTAAATATTCAAGCATTCGTACGCCATACCTGTACATATTCAACGAAGACACAAGGTGTACGGAGTATGCAATGTATCTTTTATAGAAAACTGTCTTATCTAAACTCCTCGATAACTTCATAACATGGGATACTGTCCTAGCGCAAAATGGGAACACTCTATTCTGATAGGTTGGCACTCTGTTGTTTCAGACCCTTTTTTCCCCTCAACACATTTCATCCGGCGATCTCGTCATCTCTGTATTACCTGTGGACACATCACATTCTGCTCTATTTCAACTCCCGATTGGTTCATTTGTCCCCCCGCGTTCGAGTCTCGTTATTAGCCACCGGCGCGCGTACGCATGAACATGATGCGACGATCCCCGATACTTCTGGGGAAATGCCCGCATCAAGACATTTACGACTAGCTCGCGACAGTGATGATATTACGACGCACTTCAGCACTCGCGACGGGACACGCGAACCTTCAAGCCGTTCTTCGGCTTCAGGGTGAAACTAGGGAGATATTCTAGTTCGAAACCAGGCTGAAGGCTGATGTCGTAGCGTCGAATCAGCGTAGCGAGGGTGAGACTCATTTCGAGCATCGCCAGCCCTTGGCCTGCATGTTTCAAACCTGATTAGTAATCGAGACGGAGAACAACAAGTAGGGAGAGACAAGGCAAGACAAGACAAAACATACCGGTGCAGCTCCTGGGACCGTAGGAGAAGGGGAAGTAGGAGCCCCGGAGCTTGGGTTGTCCCGACCGCCATCTTTCAGGGTCGAACTTGTCGGGATTCTCCCATAGTCTGGGGTCTCGATGCACTGCAACGCCATAAAAGTCAGCCCCAGTCAGCCCATGCAGTCTGCCGTTGCGGGAATTTGCAGGGCCTTGGGATACGGGATTTCTCACCTGCGTGGTTCCATAGAGCGATCGTGGTATTGGCCGGAAGAGTGACTCCCGCCACCGTCGTGTCTTTGCTGCATGTCCGGAAGGTTCCAAAGCCCGGCGCACTGACTCTCAGCGTCTCCTTGAGACACATGTTCAAGTAGGGAAGCTTCGTGTGTTCGAGGGTTGCGACGTCGATGTCGAAGGGTATCTGAGCATCTACCTCCGCCTTGAGCTGCTCATAGATGTGGGGTTGTTGAAGCTATGAGATGGGATATCACGTCAGCCGATGCCGATGCGGTTTCTACTCTCCCGAGAGCTAATTAATACTTACAGCTTCCCAAATCAGGAACGACATGGTGTGTGCAGTGGGATCTCCACCAGCAACCAAAAACGCGACTGTGTGGAAGGGAATCCGTCAGTTCTCATGGTTAGGCATTGCTGGGCGCCGGAATTACGCACCATAGTTGTCACACAACTCCTGAGAGTTGAATGTGTAATTGCCATCAGCCTCCTTTTGCCTTTTCCCCATGTTAGCTAATAGAGCAGTTCCACTCGGACTCAGGGATACTCACAGAGCCAAGATCTCGAAGATCTTCTTATCCGGCTGGATTTTACCATCCTCACGACCTTCATGTTTACGAGCATCCTTGACGGCATCTTCTGCCATACCGCGCAGCTCTTTGATGGCCTTGTTCATGATTCTCGTCTTCTGGTGAATCGGGATCTTGGCCCTCAGGGGGAAAAGCCCGCATTTCATCAGTTCAGGTAGAATCATCTCAAGCAGCTGAGAGATGCGGCAGTTCCGGCCTTCGTTGATGGCGTTGAATTCTTTTCCGAATGCAATGTCACCGATGAAATCAATCGACAAGAGAATGTTCAGTTCCGAGAGGTCAACATTGCCGTCACCTCGCGCAGCGATGTCAAGCTGCCGAGTGTAGTTCTAAAAATATGACGTGTCAAAATTAATCCCGAAAGAGTTATAGGGTAGTCAACTCACTCGGATGTGTTTCGCGAGGGCCGAGTACTGGGATTGAATGACAGCGGGCTGGAAGGCGGGTGCCAGGCGTTTGCTCTGCATCTTCCATCTCTCCATGTTGGTCTGGACGAACAAAGCGTCTCCATCAAGAGTTCGGAAACCGTCATATTGCTCCTTAGACTTGGGCCAGTTGGCGGTTGCGATCTCAGCGACCATACGCGGATCTCCAATATAGATTACGCGGGAGAAGAGGCCATTCCACTTCATCAAGGTTAGTACGCGGGATTCCGAAGGGAGGAGCCCGCAAGTGAGCACTTACAGTCTGGAAAACGTGACCGTATTGTCGGTTCCATTGTATCCACTGAACAACGGGATTAGCTACGCGACTTGAGACTCGAGAAGTGCCTCTGGGTGGCACAGGCGAGATTACCTTTTTGTGCACCTCGTTAGACATAGTCTCATCGAGGTTGCCCTTAAAGATGTTGTACACGGGCGGACCGGGAAACTGACGGCGAGCCTTCGTGTATGATATCATAAACCGAAGCACCATCGTGCAAACGACGAGGCCTGCGGCGAACAGTATGGGGGCTCCATGCTGCTGGTAGAGGCCAAGTAAGGAATTGATCACAGCCATGGCTCCTGACTATGTTAGAGAAGGGGGGAAAGTTCGACACAGAGTGAAATCAATGCCACAAGAGTCTGTGATAGTCGAAGATGCTGCCTCTTGGTTTATATATTGGACGTGGCTGTTCTTCTCGTCGGGATATCGGCTTCTCCTGGTGGTACCTGTCTACTTCATCTACTGATCCCGGGCGCTGTCTCTCAGTCCGGCAGCCAGGCAGGGATTGTTCAGGCGGGGGAGTGCATTTCTCGTTGATCTGCTGTGCAGGTGAGAGCTCTTGCGGTTGGCAATTATTTCATTGGCGCGGTGGCATAATGATGCAAGTACCGTCTTCAATGTCTTTGTTCCCCGTCCCTGGTACATAGACACCACACTGGTGATGCTAACTTGAGTAGCATCCAGCCCCTGTACCGAGTACGACGCTGAAAGCAGCAGCATTATTTTATTCCTTTGAATATCTATTGTCTTATTTCTGCACAGTCTGTGTTTAATACCTTTTATACATTCGACAGAGGCATGTCTCGAGAGCCGACCCGACATCGTCCGTTTCTTTTTCTTTTCGTACGTCGTCTGCCTCGTTAGGTTAGGTCCAAGCGCGATACAGCTCTACACAACACTGATGGCGTCGCCGAAAAGAAGTCGGTGAGTTCTCGATACCAGCTGATGAACCCATGCGATCTCGCATCTCAGTGCGGGATTATGTGATGCAGTGATGCGCGGCAGATCTATCATCTCCCGTCGTGTATGTGTGTGTGTGCGGGCTGAGTCTGTGTGTGTGGAAGTACGCAGTAGGAATCAGCATCAACGAATTAGACACAGCTGATGGCCGCTTTACGACTACGGTTCCGTGTGACGGCGAGGGCGCTCCAATCGACGCAAGGTACTTTAACCCATTCTGTATAAGTCTGTGGTTATTAAATTCCCAAAACCTGGGCCACAAAAACGCCTCCTGAGATGCGGCAGATCGTGAGGCTCGCTTAGCTCGAAGCCTGCATGGTACTATACTATGCCTGTCCCCCCTCTCAACCCGACGTCTATAGCCAATCACTCGGCCTCCCCAGCTCGTAATTGTTTTGACGAAGCAACACATCATTAATTTACGGCTGCAAGGCGTTTGCATACCAGGAAACAGTCGAGCTGGAAACACGGGGATCACTTAACCTTCTGGCGAGTTATCATCTTGTACTGCATACACTATTGCCCTTGCTTCCGTCCTGCACGCAAGCGTCAAACCATTGGGAAAGAGATCAGCATCGATCTGCCATGAATCAAAGAACTCACAGATGTGGTTCCGGTTCCCCCTCATGCTGCAAGTTCAGGGCACATGTCGGCATGGGCGGCTTGGGTTGACTGGTTCGGTGTGGGCTTTACTTTTGCCGATGGCAAACAGGCTAACTTAGTGCCATCGGAGAAGACGAGACTCTATGTCATCACAAGTCACGGCTATGGCATTGGCACAAGAGGGAGCAACAAGACAGGATAGGTGGTATTATGGCGAGCGAAGACGAGGTTCAGCAGCATGACTGCCTGTGCTCGCAGCGCGGCATCTCTATATCAGGCAGGAAGTATGTGTAGCCTTGAGGAGGGGAGGGGACAAGCCCAAGACGAAAAGGAGATAAATACCGTAGCTACGGACGCTCGTCTTCTGCCGGATCGCAAATGAGTTCGACTCTTATGACTATCTCTTCTCGTCCTTATTCATTTCCCTCGTATCAGCCACCTTGAACCACGGCGTCCTTCATCTGAGACTCTCTTCCACCACCATCGTCACTGAATCTGCTCCCTCCCCAGCACAATGGCGTCTGCGCAGGTTATTAGCAACGGTATTCACACCGATGTATTCGCCACGAGGTCGATTACCGCCAACGGTGTCGATATGAACGGTATCGATACCAACGGTATGTCGTCTCACGGCGTCAGCACGAACAACGGCATGGTGTCCAACGCCCTTGCTTCTCACGGTGTTCCCACCAAGCCGTTCGTTGCGAACGGTCTTGCTCCCAATGTTGTCACTGCCAATGGCTCTCACCCACCGAAGAAGAAGGTCTTCTTTTTGTAAGTCGCCCGTTCCAGTCGAGCTTCGATATCCAGGGTGGAATCCTATATCATCGTTCCCATGCCTAATGATGCCTCCCCAGCGATATTGACAACTGTCTCTATCCAGCAAGTGAGTACCCCTGAGCAGAGATTCGTGATATGTTTTCCGCGGCACTAACAAGAACACCAGAGGCCGGAGTCCACCAGCGCATGGCGGACCTAATCCATGCCTACTTCGAGAAATATCTCAACCTATCGCCTGAAGACGCCGTGACCCTGCACGCGAAATACTACAAGACCTACGGTCTCGCCATCGGTGGCCTGATGCGCTTTCACTGCGTAGACCCGCTACACTTCAACTCGCAAGTCGACGACGCCCTCCCCCTCGAGGACATGATACAGCCGCGCGCCAACCTCGTCCGTATGCTGCGGGAATTCGATCGCAGCGAGGTCAAGCTGTGGCTGTTCACAAACGCGTACGTTACGCATGCGAAGCGGGTGGTGAAGATTCTGGGGATCGACGACTTGTTCGATGGGATCACGTACTGCGACTACACGTCGATCCCGTTCGTCAGTAAGCCGGAGAAGGAGATGTTCAGTAAGGCGATGGCGGAGGCCGGGATTGAGAAAATGGAGGATTGCTACTTCGTTGGTGAGTATTTTCTCTGCGTTACGTCTCTTCTCCTTTTGTCTCTTTCGTACGTTGTGTATGTGTATTTAACGTGCGTTACTGATAACTTTCGATTTAGACGACAACTTCTATAACTGCAGCATGGCGGAGAGCATCGGATGGAACAGCGTCCATCTCGTGGAGGACGGGTCCCCCGTGCCTGAGAGGCAGGCTTCGAAGCATCAGATTAGCGATCTCGAGGAGCTGAGGGTGACGTTTCCGCATTTATTCAAGTCGACGCCGACGAACGGTGTGCATGAGAACGGGACGAACTGAAGCAGTTCAGAATTCAATGCCGAAGAAATCCAAATAAACACACATAACACAGATCCCTTTATTAGATAAATAGAGGATAAAGAAAAGTGTTTCTCTCAAGTCCTCATTCTGTATCCCGAAGTCTTGTCTTGTCTTGTCTTGTTTGTATCTTTCTGTTATTCATTCCTCCAAACTTGAGAAGGAGTGTGTGATTGATGAGTGGTCGTTGGAGAGAATTGAGATTCGATGATATCCTTCGCTTCCTGCCGCGCGTTTACTATCTTTCTCCCCTCCACACACCCATCCATCCCTTATCGTACGCGCACACACACACATTAGAACAAAAGAAGCAATCAAAATCCAATATACATCACACAGATCTACGACGTCATCTCGATCCTCCCCATGAATGAACCGCCAGCTCAGTCCGGAGTCTGGCCTGGGCCATGAGCCATGAATTGATCTCCGTACATGCCGACGACCAACATACGACAACCGCTGATGGTTATTATTAGGTACAGTGCTTCCGTAAGGGACTGCATACATACATCTACATACTACATACATGACATGACCGTTACCTGTCCAATCCTATTATTATCAGATACTACGTCGAGAAAGAAGGGAAGGAGGCAATTCAGACCTCGTGCCAACATTAAGCGAGCACCGAAGCGAGACGCGGCCAGCATTGTGTCGTCGCTCTTCTTGTTTCTCGTCCCGTCTCGCGTCAACGGTCTTCTACCTTTTATAGACACGTACATATTGAACCAATTAGGACTCTATGTGTTTTCGCGAGGTTCGGCCACCGTCAGTCAACCCGCGATCGTGGAAAGAGAACGCGCACGCACGCACGCACGCTGCTCACTTGGGCAGAGTTGGAGCTTGGGAAGTTTCAGATTCGAGGCATGAGCACGCCACACCATATGGCATTGGGGTTGTAGGAAAGAATATGCGGAAGGTGTTAGCAGACACCGAAGTGAATGAGTTGAGGACCGAACGCCGTGGGCTGACTGACTACTTCGGATTCAGCCATGGATCGAGGATGGACTGGAAGGGCGATGTGCATGATCAGACAACAACATAAAACAAACAACAAGACAATAACACGATGCATTGAGGGCGTTGACCGAGCGAAGGCAGATGCGGAACGGAAATGAAAAGCGCAAGCACTGTGGGAGCCAGATTGGAATATACCTGGGACGACGAGGTGACCAAGTCGGCTTCGGCATCGTCGTGACTTGGCGTCGCTGTGTGGATGAAATGGCCAAGCAAGTAGCGGGTACATTCACAGGTAAAGGACAGGTGTATGTTATGTAGTGTGATGCCCTCGTTACAGTGGGATTGCGAATTGATCTCTGGATGCGACGATGATTGGTAACCGGAAAAGATCATCATAAGGGTCGACGGTGTGCATACGAAGTATGTACATAACATTCTGAGCTAATAATGGAATCCATCTTGAAGAGAGACATGCTCTTTTCCAACACGATGTTTATTATGTGAGTTCTTCTATGATTTCCAATACATGACTATCGATCGAGGATCTCACGTTATGCGGTGCGGTCGGAGTTTGGGAGAACAACAAAACAAAACACGGGGCCCGCCTCTCGAAATGCATAGTAATGCCAATAAGACGGGAAATCCTATCCACTCACGCATGACGGCGCTTCCCTTCCCTTGCCTTCCCTTCCCTGTGCCACGAGCAAACATCCGCGCCGGATACCGACCTCCTCCTCGTCAGTTGCGTGTCACGAATCCCCGGAAAAGTCTGGGCACCGTTCTGATGCAGAAAAGAAGGATGATAATGACGTTGATAAGTTTGATTCGAGGTCGTGTCATGTACGAGTACGTGATGATCGTTGGTTGTCGTCGTCGTCGTCGTCGCCGTCGTCGTACGGGCAAAGTCCGAGATATTACCTTCGTGCGACTGGCCGGACGGAGAATCTCGCAGTCTCTATCTAGTCTGTGTAAGTACGGCATAAACAACTCACTCTGCGGATTACTGCTCGTACTACGCAAGAGTTGATTCCATGCCGTGTCCCGTGAAATGCCCTACACTAATTACGACCCAAAGAAAGACTCCGTTGCAATGTTTGTATGACAACGGATATGGGAGGGTGGGGGGACCCCCTTCTTTGCTTCTCGTCGTCTCTCATACGGAGTTACGAGTATGTGATGTGCTCGTACAGTAGTGAGAAGCGTTCGGGCCTTATAGGGATGGAAAAAAGAGAAGATGGTATGTACATGTCTACGACGCAGCATACATACATACAGGCTTACCTGTCCTGTTCTGTTCAGCGGAGCCCTTTCTATTAAAAAAGTGAGAAAAGCCAGAAGAGAGAGAGAAAACGATGCGCAATGCACATCATCCTTCCAGACCCAGTCTAGCCCGGCCAATCCACGCAGCAAGGAAACATGCAGGAGGAAAAAAAGAATGCGAAGCATGTTGTCTTTCGTGCCCTATGATAGATCGAGACAGACTGTCTTCTATGTTTGGCTGTCTACGAAGTAGATACTCGTGGGCAAGCGACCGGTCCGTTCTCATGTGTGCTTGTTGATATTTCATGATCCAGAGTCATCAGATGCCAGCGGATCGTACTCTTTCTTTCTTTCTTCTTGTCAGTGTTCCACGCGGTTTGGCCTGTCGCCAGGGGTTATAACCTGCCTACGTGCCGCATACATGCCTGCGACCCTACCCTAGTGGTACACACTAGGTACATATGCATCGCTACTGCAGGCGTGGAGTCACCACCTTACCAGGAGGGGTAGAGAGCGAAGGGAAGTGGAAGGGGAAATGGAGGGGTGTGGTCCGGATGCAGTCACCTACACTGGAAGGGTTTGTCTACTCGTATGCGCATGCGCAAAGGGTAAGGAAGACAACAGGACCGCGATTGTTCGAAAGTGGGAGCCGCCGGCGTTTATTGGACGAGTTGTTGGCGACTGGGCGACCAACGGAAGAATGAGGACGACATCCATTCGCCAACGTGATTCAAGATGTAAGCGTGAAGGGGCATAAAGTAGTAAGTACGAGTAGAAAAGGGTATGTGAGATGTATCCCACTGTGAATGCATCGCTCTCCAAATTATCTTATCATGATGCTTGTTTGATTCACCTTGGGATGTTCGGAAACCCGCTCATGATATGGAGGGAGTGAATGAGAATGATCATGTCAGATCAGCCACAGGCATCATGGTCTCACTTCTGTCTGAAGACGGATCCCCGTCGCCTCCAGATGCCTACTTAGGTACTCAAGTACGACCGGGTGGCGTTTCTCATAGGATAAGGCAGAGAGAGAGGACCCACGTCGCGAGGTGATGCTCTGATTTGTATGGAATTCGAGCGTGTCGATTCGGACTTTGGGCTCTAGACTCCCACGCAGCGATGTAAGTGTAAGTATAGAAAGTCCTACTTGTTGGAGATATCAACTTACATACAGGATTTCTCCCATTGGCACGCATAGTCCGAGCTTCGTGCTTCGTACAGCAAAAAGGGAACAGTAAGGGAAGAGATTTGAGAGAATGAGTTGTATCGGAAGAGTTTTTCAAGTGATATGCTGTACTTTCGTACGGCGATTACACTGCCTGGTGGTAATATACACTTACACGGCCCTACCCTACCATCATCACCAAACCGCTTCACTTCCCTCCCAATCATCCCATCTGACTGTTAGCCGATGTAGGGGTCTTTATAATAGTTACCTAATACGGCAGTCACTTGGCCTCTGGTTTCCGACTGCTCGCATCCTCCGTCGTCTCGTGTGTGTCGCTGCTGTGCCCGTTTACGAGGTGTCCGGCAGTGTCTCATGTGGCGGTTTCACCCCCATGAAGCACTTTAGAGGTCAGGTGTGTTTACTCCGTACAAGGTGTTGGTGTGTATGCTGTGCACATCTCTGCAAGTAACAGAAGTAGGTAGGTCAGTAGGTAAGGAAGATCAGTCATAGGTAGGGCGGGTAGGCGACGAGTTTGCTCAGAGTCCGAGGAGAGAGTACTCCGTAGGTAGTGATCGTCTGTTGTTCGTGACAAAAGGGCCGGACCAGCCGCTCGTCCCAAAGTCTTGGCAGGCTCACAGAACCTCACGAGCAAGGCGACGCACACCGTCAAGTCACGTAATCACCAGAACGGGCTCGCGTGGGATCCTGTGCGAGGTCAGACCCAGTCACCCAGACCCAGACCACAGACCACCGACCACAACACCGACCCGCCCCCGACTCTACCCTATGGCAGTTGCACGGTTTCGCTACCCAAATCGGCGCCCAGGGTAGACGACCAATATCACACGCAAGACATGCATGGTCCAAGAGCTCGATTTCTGCTGGTTCTGCCCGGCAGACACACGTCCCCTCGGGTTGGTGCAAAATTTTTGTCGCCTTCACGCCGTACGGAGTGAGGGAGTACCTACATCTTGTATCCCATACCTCTCGCCGTACCGTACCCGGGCGCTGCTCACCCCTCGCCCCAACAACAATCACAAGCAATCATAGGTTGCATGCGATGGGTCAACGTCATCCCATTGCCCAACCGACATGTCCTAATCGGCCTGTGAGCCAGAGAAGGGGGCGCGCCCATAGACACAACCATGTAGGAATCGCGGCTATGCCTGTGATTTGGCAGCGAGTGGCGACTGGCAAATCAGGTGCCGACGAAAGAGAAGGGGGCCTAGGTAGTTGGGTCGCAGATTCGGCTGCATTGGTGCCCAACGCTTTCAGCGTAGACGGGCGGATCTTCTCCTGTCCTGTCCTGTCTCCGTATTCCGTACTGGACAGGGCCGAAGAAACAAAAATACCTAGCCACACAGAAAACGGGAAAACCACTGTTTCCCTGTTCGTCCGTGTGGAAAATCCTCTTGGCCCGGAACCCCCCCCCCCCAGCTTCGGCCTTCTGGATCTTTGAAGCTTGACCCATTCGAAAACGTTTGTCTGGTTGATTGGGCGCCTCGCAGCACGTCAGGCACGAGCAAAAATTCCATGGAAACATTTTCAGAAGGTTGTTGGATCCTTGCCAACTCAGGCATAGCTACGGCCGCAGCAGGGCGCGACTCTTCTCTCACACTTCCTCCTTCTCCGTCCGTCCCAGTTGGTGTGCCCTGCTGGAGTGCCATTGGGCGACAGGGCGGTTTCTTGAAGCGCCATGTACTCGGTACATCTGGAAATCCGTCTGGTGAACTTTTTGACGTAGTGCGTCAGCCTCTTTCGTCTGCCTGCATTGGAGAGAATTCTTATTAGCAATAAACCAACACGGGCGCTTTTTTTTTTTTTGGTCTCTTTTCTTGGTAGGTAGTTGCTCACACGCCTCACACTGTCTCACGCTCGAACAAAACCATCGAGATGCTGAAAGAGGTCACTGTTTCCCCCCTTCAATTCATATCAAACACCGCCCGGCTTTCGATTGCTACTCACCATTTTCACTGAAACTCACCCAGAACCTCCCAGAAGCTTCCGCGACTTACTACCACTCTTACACCCAGGTAGCAGCACCATATCATAACTGGCAACATCGTCGTTGTTGTCATCATCATCTTAGACCACAACAACAACCACACCTGGAATGGACGGCATAGAAATGAGTCCAATGATGGCAGGCAGACGGACACCGGTAATGCCCGGTCACTATCCTGGCTTCTTCGATGTGCCAACGAGCCAAAGATCAGTACCTCGAATGCCACCTTCATCAGATACAGAATCCGCATACAGTCACAGCCACTATGGTCCTCCCTCAGTGGCACATCCACCACCTCCTCAACCCCCGAGGGGAATTCTCAAGAACACACGCAATCGGCCAGATCAGGATCGCCTCGCGGCTAGATTTTACCGCATCCCACCCAGACCAGTACAGACGTATCATACTCCGCACTCGCCACCTCCACCTTCGCCGTCCTACTATGGCTCTGACAGCTCATGCCTCGGTTACGATGGAGAAACAGACATCACCTCAAGCGCCTCAGAGCTTTCTGTCAATACTCAAGCTACCAGCGTGGCATCATCGGACTTCACAGACAACAAGTACAGACGGACCGTGCATGTTAGACATGTTCGACCCGTTCCTCTACCCGTGGCAAGGGTCAAAGCGCGCCCGCGCACCCGGCCTCCTTCCGAGGTCTCCAGATCGGAGGCAACTGGAACCCGCTCGCGGTCCAGTGGGAAGAGGACGGTGCATATTCAGATCATACCAAACAGGGCAGCTCTCCCAGCGCCTGAATCAATGCAGCTGGCTCGGATTCCAGACAGACAACTGGTCCACAGGCTGGAACAGCTTGAGAGCGATATGAACCAGAGACTGGGCAGTGCTTCAGAGGAGCTTTCTCTCAGGGTTCACGAGAACAAAGAGATCGTGCGCGCATTACGACAGGAACGCGACACCAAGGAGCTCATCCTCCGGGACCTGGAAGAACAGCGAAAGCTGTGCGACGGGTTCCGCAACGACTATGAATGGCAGCAATCTATGCTCCATGAAGTCGAGAGGGAGCGCGATCGTCTCAAACAAGCTCACAACCACGCGGAGCAAAAGCTTTTGACCCTTGAGAGAGACATGTCTGATCTCGAGCGGGACGCATCTGAGCAGCAACAGAAACAGAGAGAACAAGATACCCACTTTCAAGCACATATCTCGCAGCTCGAGATGACCACAAGCACGCTCGAGAACAAGGTAATGACAAGTGATGAGAGGATCAAGGGACTCATCATGGAAAGAGATGATCTGCAGGCAAAGGCCAACTACTACCAGGAACAGATTAAGGCCTGGAAGAAGCTGAAGACGCCGCTTCAAAAAGAGAAACGAGTCGCCGAAGAGGCGCGACAGAAACTCCAGGGCGAACTGGATATGAGTACAGCAGAGAAGGGAAACCTCCAGGCCAAGATTACCGACTTGGAGGCGAAGATCGCTACACTCGAAGCAAAGATTTCGGAATTCGAGGCGACGACCAAGACGCTCGAGGATACACTTGCATCAGAGAAGGCCGGCAAGGATGACCTCAAAAAGAAACTACTGAACGACAAGGCGGAGTCGGAGAAGCAGTTACAGGCCGAAAAAGAACAGCTCGTCGCTGAAAAGGAGGAACTGCAGAAGCAGTTGCTCGCCGAGAAGGACGCACTGGCGCAGCAATTCGAGGCTTCTAAGGCTGACTTGGAGCAACGACTACAGGCCACAAGTGAAGACTTAGCAAAGCAGCTCGACGATGTCAAGAACGACTTGGGACAACAGCTCGAACAGCGAAAAGCTGAGCTAGAGAAACAGCTCGAAGACCACAAGGCAGAGACAGAAGATTTGCAGCAGAAGATCGAAGTCGGCGAGACAGCCCGAAGTGAGCTTGAAAAACAGCTAGAGGTTGCCAAGGAGGAGCTCAGTATTTCGATCACGATCAAGGAGGAGATTGAGAGGAAGGGGGCCGCATGGGAGGCCGAGAAGGACGACAAGCAGTCCACGATCGACAACTTGATCATTGAGCTGGACGGTGCCAAGGACGCTAACATTTCGCTCGTGACGGAGCGCCTCAGTGCCGAGAAGAAGTTGACCGAAGTCCAAGCCAACCTGGTCGCCGTGCAAGGGGAACTCACTGACCTGCAGGCTACGCAGAAGACGCTGCAATCCGAGCACGAACAACTCCAGGCGCAAGCTGCCGACTTCGACAAGCTCCAGACTGAGAAGACAGCAGAAATCGGAATTCTCCGGACGGAGCGCACTGAGCTTGACGAGAAGGCCAAAACCTTGCAGGCCGATCTGGACGCAGCACAAGCGGCCCGTGCTACGCTGCAAGAAGAAAAAGACAGACTCGAGGCGCAGGTGAAAGACCTCGAGGACGACTCGCCCCTGTTAGCGCAGCTTCAGGAGGATAAAGCCTCGCTCGAGGCCCGGGTATCCAGTTTGCAGGCTAGTGCCGACAAAGTGGCCAAATTAGCCAAGGCCAATGCGGACCTTGAGGCGCGCGCGAACTTCTTACAGTGTGAGGCGGATAAGGTGCCGTTACTCGAGTCGACCATTGCCATTGTCCAGAACCAAGCAAATTTGGTACCAGGCCTGAGAGATCAGATCGAGAGACTCAACATGCATATCCTCGAACTCAATGCCCGATTGAACAACAAGCCGTCGAGCCGTGGCAACTCCAGGGCGCCGACTAAGAGACACGGACGCTCGCCATCCAACAGTCTCGTCTTTGTCCGGAGCCCGGAGAAGGGAAGCCATGTATACATCACAACACGAGAGGCCCTAAGAGACCGAGATTGAATTATACGTCGCTGATGCGCTAAGAATGGCGCTAGTAACGACGACGATAAAACAGCGACAACGACGACAACGATTGAACATAGCGGTGGTGTTTGTATGTTTGAGCGAGTGTGATTTTCTTGTCCGACGATCATGCCGACGTCGATGATAATATTGATGATTCACGAAGCCCTGTATTTTATGTCGATGTGCGATACCAGCACGAGATCTTTTTTCATTTGTTTTTGGTCTTCCTCCTGTTTTGCCCTCTCCTCGAGAAGCGACGCTCCAGGTAGGGAACTGTTCTCATCCGGGTTCACTTGTTCCACTACATCACGAAGAGGATCGAACCCGCCCACACGCCTTGCAGGCACACCCTTTCATTGCCTTTGTCCTACCATATCGTGTACTCAACATATCATGTAGAAAAAAGGAAGGCCTAGAATCAGGGGAAACAGGACAACGCAGGTTCGGCAACTGGGTGTACTTTTTTGTTTCAATTGTCTTTGGTGTTTTTTTTTTCTGCTTCTTCTCGTTGGAACTTGACTCGACCTCTGCTTGAGGGACGTACTCGGTCAGGCCAGGGAAGATGGCTCCAGGCGTATGTAGTTCGGTAATCACGGATAATGTCAAAAACAAAGGAAGTTCACAAACTTGAGATATGGCCCCTATTCGTGAGCGTTCTCGATCGGTGCATGATGTTCGGGATTGAAGACGCCATCTTCCGTATTCGTCTGCGTCGTGAGGGATGCAGTGTAGGATGAAGTGCAGAATCGGGAAAGGATGGTGTTTCGGTCTTGTTCCGTGACAGAAATGATTTACATACGCCGTGCAGAGTGGGGGACGTCTAGCTCGCCGCTGCCCGGTCTAACAGCGGCTCTCAACCTTAGCGGGACGGGTCAAGCGGCGCGCGACTGAGGCTACTGCGCTAGATGGCTAGCGCAGTGCTGAACATGGTTAGGCGGCATGGCTGCCTGTGACTCCGCTAGCGCAGAGATCATCACCACTACTGAATAGCGTTCGATGCTACATTAGCGCAGAGCAAAACGGATTTTCTAGCGTCGCTAACCCGGATCGGTAGTTGGTGCCAGGTATGTACTAGCGCCTGGTGGCAGTTCGGCAGCGACGGGTAAGACAGCTGGGGTCGTCGCGACGGACGAAACGGAAGCAACTTCGGCTATCTGAGTGAACGCAGCAGATGGATAACTCGGATAATTGGCATTGTGAGATCTCATTTCCATCGAATCTCGGAAAGCGTCGCTGTTTGGCTGCCCATTATATTGATCCGCTTGCTCAGCCATTCATTTATCTTTCTCCCACATACTGCGACCTCACCCCACGGAAGCACATTCGCGTATCTCTGATCACACCAGACCAATCGGTTGCTATTCAAGGCCTCGGATCCGCTTGCTCCGTAGCGCTACAGTACGACATCTCAACAATCAAGAATTGATTCACGATCGTTGAGTTCTTCAACGGCACCGTATGGATTGCATAACACTACGGAATAGAAACTCCAGACGCGCCACCTATATTTGGGATGCAGTGGGGAAACTACTCGTGAGAGTGGAAACAATACGAAGTACCATTGATCTTCCTTCTGGTCGGTGGAGAAGAGAATTTTATTCCCTATGGCTTGGATTTTGTTACTATTTACACTTGGAACGCCGAGGTTGGCAGTCCGAATGCCTACTACCTACGATAGGTATTCCGTAGGCAGCCTATGGTGTGAGCGTGACCTCCGGAAATGAAGATCACGGGAACGATAGAAGTGTTGGTAGGCCTTCATATTTACGGATTCCCAGGAGTATGCCCTTGACGCTTTTGCCGCGGGAGCAGGGGCTCCCTGTTCCTGACCGTGGTCATACCCGCGCCGCCACCGTTCACCAACAAAGACAGCATCGGGAAAAGTTCCCGGAACACTATCCGGCCTCGTCAATACCTACTTGTCGTGCATCTACAGTCTTCTACTTTATACTGAGTACACAGTTTCTCAATGCTGAGACCATACTCGTACACCACTCGATTCTGATGGGAGCCAAGCCTTTCTCAACCATTACCGTACTTCTTTAGTACGCATTGCTGGCAAAAAGCTAGAACCTCCTAACGGACTCCTTCAGGATCCAAGCGCGGCCAATTTGGCGGCCAAGCGCCTGCAGAGTTTGAACTTTGCGGAACCGGATCGGTCGGAAATGGGGGGCTGCTCGGCTGGCCGCATTGAGCGATTTCGATGGATGTTGGGGACTTCTTCAACTTCATGATAACAACCGCAATTTACACAGGTACGGATTACTCAGTGTGGTGTAGGTAGGCTATGTAAGTACTACCTACCTACCTGCTTCTCAAGCCAAGCCATCCCGAACTTCAAATTCAAGAAGGGGATATCCCTACCCATATTGCCTGCCTACCCCAAGGACGACCTACTCGTACACTAGAACGCCAAATCGGTTAATATCTTAAATTCTACGAGAGAGAGAGATCAATGCGTACTACCACCCGGTCCGGACTCCGTTCGAGCTCACTATGCGCCTTTCATTTATAGTGCGGCAAGCCAAGCGTGGGGGGTTCCGTCCTAAGCGATGAAAATATCCGATAGCAACGCGACGGGAATGCCTTCTCGATGCGGTTGTAATCAGTAATCCGGTATCAGTCATGGTATAGTCTGACCGGGATTTGACCCTCACTACCGAATTCCTACCCTCCCTTGGTCATCTACCTAACTTAGTCTCGTATCTCTACGAGTACTTCCACATCATCTGAGTCAAGTGCGCCTTGCTAATGTTGTTGGGTGTCTAGACTCACTTACGACAACTCACCGACGCAGCCGGTACAGGTAGCTGCTTCGGACAAATTGGGGAGGTGATCATGCGGTGCCAAACCACCTACCAAGTTCATCTTCGAACACATACCGGCCTGTTTTAACCTAGTCGCCCGGTTTCATGGCGACAAAGTTGGGTCTTTGTTAGGTCGCGCAAGAACCCACATGCTCTCATCGGTTTCCTAGCGAGGTAGTAGGCTGCCTCAAGACGACCGACCGTGAGACTGGTGGTGATGGGGCTTGGTCCTCTTCTTTCCCCCGATGTTGCAGTTACATTTCTGACAGAGATTCTCTGAGATCACGAGCATAAGCTTATGTGAATAAGCTAGGTTCTATCTAGTAACGTTGCGTTGGGCAATGAGGGAGATCTCAAACTCCCGATGACTTCGTGTCATTACAGCCAGGTGGATGGAGATGGAGGCTGGCAAGTGGACTCACTTGCTGCTGAGGACATGCTACTTACTGTCTTGTCTCGTCTCCATCGAAGCCCTCTCTACTTGTCTCACTTGCATGAGTAGAAGGCAGTGTCCATGAGTTGGATCATATGGGGGTTGGATTTGACAAAGGTCTTCTTTGAGAAGACGTGGAGATGGAAGCATCTCGCGAATTACGAGAAAATACGAGGAACTACGGACCTGCTCAGGATATGTGTGATATGCTTCGTTGGATCTTCGATTCTGTATCATCTGCTTTCTCTTTCATATGTGCTATATAATCCAGCTACGAAAGTACGTGGTCGAGACTACCTGTTAGATACACCAATATATTACTATTCCATAGCATGAGCTTGAAGCTTCGGCGGATACGCAGAATGTGTATGTCCGTGCGTAAGGGTGCGAGTGAGAGATAAAGTCATATTAATACAGAATTACAAGGACTCTTCATTGAGATGGACTTAGACTTTCCGTACACCCTCGTCCATAGGCTCTCGTCAATAGATTCTCAATAGTACCCTCTGAGGCTCACCGTGAAACTCATGAATAACTCCTGTCCAGTCTGCTCTCACTATCTCACGCTCATCCCTACATTCTCACCGATATCCCAGTTCTGGAAGCTTATCATTAGACCCTCAACAATTAACACTCATCTTCTCACTATACTCTCTTCCACAGTGTCAGGTGACATCGTGACATGATATCAGAGGCGCCGGCGAGGCCCCAGGGCAGCCAGCCAAACCCCGGGAAGACGCCGTCACGGTCGCGGACCCGCCGCGAGGCAACGGCGACGCCACGGGTCAGGAAGGACGAAGGGCGCCGGGAAACGGCGAGAGTCGCCCGGCACAGGGATACATTAGTCGGACCAGTAGCGCACTCGCTGACGTAGGCGGGCTAGCATGGAGACCTCTACCTATATAGACCTGGCCGCCCCCTCCTGTATCAAGGGAGAGGCCAGGATTCAATAACATTGACTTCTAACCCCATACTGACCCCCCGTGAACTATCTGCTACGACGACCCTTGTGCGGACTTCATCACTCTGTGCCAGTCAGCCCTCACACATTGAATCCTCATCCTCGCCACAGACCGTTGGAGCCGTACCGCGAAGCACCGTCGACCTACCCGATAACTCGACCACCATGTCTGGAACCACCGCATCCACCGGCACTGCCACCCGCCGCTCCAAGAACACGGCCATCACCACCCAGGAGACCACTCCCCCCATCGAGGACTCCCAGCTCCTGGAAATGGACGTCGACGAAATGACCGACGAGCAGCTCCAGCGACTTGAGCGTGTACTCGCTGTGACTGAGCGTCGCCTCCAGCTGAAACGCCGCATTGGACGCCTGCGCCAACGATCATCTACGCGGGAGTCCACGGAAAACCTATCATCCTCGGATTCGGAAGTCGACACCCGCAAGAAGCGAGGACGCAGCGAGCTATTCGCGAAG
>JAJFDI010000118.1:0-83087 GCA_028637685.1 Xylariaceae sp. X3-2
CGCGTGCGATCGCACACCTGCTGCCGCGTGCGATCGCACACCTGCTGCCGTGTGCGATAGGCCACCTCTCGTTGTTGTTTGTATGTGCATACTAAAGAAAATGCTTCACTAAATAGAGTCTATGCATTAAGTGAGGCACATTTAGCTGGTACACTAAATTCTTGGCATCCACGCTATAAACCTTGGCACGCAGAATTATTAAATCGCACTTCCGTATTCCCTCATTTTGGGGGGTCCCAAACCACACAGCCCTTTTCCCGGTTCCATCCCATCCCATCTGTCCATTCATTCACACGCAGCTTGCCTGGGACTCTGACTGGTTGACTACTACCACAGTTCGTCACGACCAAACAAACGTCGAGTTCACAAACAGGGCAACGGTAGGAACTGAAACACGCGTGCGAAATTATAGTACGACGGCTATCTCGGCCTGTGTTAAACTCCACTCCACTTACACGTTGGATACATACTCACAGCTTAGAGTCACCCCTGGACATTCTTCACACTCACACTTACAAAGGAAAATTTTAGAACGTCACCCTTGTTTGACACATCATCCGTCACAGGATTTCCATCCCCTGCAGTCGGCCGGCCGGTATTTCATTTCATTTTATCTCCATCCCCCAATACCGCCGGAAAGCCGAGACCGATCCCGATCCATCCGTCTGCTCAGGCACACTCACTCATTAACCTGTTCTGCTAACAAGATCCATCACTATCAGCTCATACTTACACGATCATCCATTCCACCCCCGCCAAATGGGGAAAGAGAACAAAGAAAGAAGACTTTACCACAGTGAGTTATTACATGGAGTCTCGGATCTCCTTGAGTGTTGGAAGACTACAATTCGGTCACCGTATCGAAAGAATACTGAATTGAACTCTAACCATCAGCCAAGGCATGGTGTTGCCTGAGCCTCACTTGGTTCCAACCCCTGCAAACTACGAATGTGTAATTTTCGGGCACTCTAGGTATGTAGGAGGTAAGTAAACCTCCATGTAACAGTCCCTGTCACTGAACGAACGACAGTGACGACGGGGATAGGGCTCACAGATCCATCCGCCGTACTACCTGCAACCCCTTGTTTCCTATTCCCAACCTACCTACTCCTACCTAGAGTCTACAAATCCGTATTTACAGCCCCTCGAGGCTCAGACAACATTCAATACCTACCTCCCACGCCTTGCTAAGATCTTGGCTGGTGGTCGTCAGAGATCATGTAGTCTGGGCACCCTACAAGCTAAGTTAACCTCATGTAATAGTTGAATGAACGACAACGGGGAGAGGGAAACAGATCCATCGCCGCAGTATCTACAACCCCTTATGTCCCGTCCTCAACCAACCTACTTGTACCTACACAAGTAGGTAGGTAATCTGATTTCCTACCTGGTCTCCTAGAGACTACAAATCCGTAATCAAGGCTCAGACAACATTTAAACCCCACGCCTTGTCAAGAAGTATTCTCCCGGTAGTAGTGTAGTGACCGAATCGTATTCTCGGGCACTCACCCAGGGGATATATAAAACTCACACTCAAGGGGATAAAACTCAATTGAAACAAAACAAAACAAAGCACTGCATGACCACCTGCATGCATCAAACAGACCATACGTAAACTCAATTAAGACGTCCGTCGTCCGTGAATTGAATCGACACGCGGCCCGGGAGCTGGCGAGGGCACAACATTATGCAGTCTGATCCGATCCATGCAAAACAAATCAAGTACTCAACTCAACATCACAACAATCAAACGTATCATAGATAGGTATCAGAAATATTCATTCATTAAATTCACCAACAACATACGTACAAGCCGCACGTCTTTCCCCCCCTCTCTCTCTGTCAAAAAAGGGGGGCCCTCACCTAAATCAACCAGGTAGGTAGGGTTCAGCTTCCCTTTTTCTCGTTGAAAACCCCTCTTTTCATATTTCCTATCCCACCAAAACACCCAACACCGGGAACCCGGGAAAAAGAAATATTCACAAAGCAAGCCAGCCACTAAAGTCGCGCCAACCTGCCGACCCCATCTGCCATTCACTGACTGCCGTACTTCTTAAACGCGCCAATCAAGGACTCCGTGCTACTATCGTGGCCCTCGCCAGCATGACCAGGCTCATCAAGCTCCTGAAGGATCTTCTTCGCAAGGACCTTGCCGAGCTCCACACCCCACTGGTCGAACGAGTTGATGTCCCAGATAGCGCCCTCAGTGAAGGTGAGGTGCTCGTAGTAAACAATAAGGGCGCCGAGCTCAGCAGGGCCAATGACGCCGCCGACCAGGACGCTGGTCGTGGGGCGGTTGCCGAGGAAGACCTTGTGCGGGACGAGGTCGTCGGGTGTGCCCTCGCTCTTGACTTGCTCAGGTGTCTTACCGATCATGAGGGCCTCAGCCTGGGCGAGGTAATTGGAAGCCAGCATTTTCTGGTGGAGGTTGTTGGAGATGGGGTTGTGCGACTTGGCGGCGAGGATGAAGTCGCTGGGGATGAGCTTGGTGCCCTGGTGGACGAGCTGGAAGAAGGAGTGCTGGGCGTTCGTGCAAGGCTCACCGAACAAGATCGGTCCCGTCGTGTACTTAGCAGGCGAGCCGTCTGAGGTGATTGTCTTACCGTTGGACTCCATGGAGAGTTGCTGGAGGTAGGCAGGGAAGCGGTGGAGGTACTGGTCGAAACTACATAGAAACCCAAATGAGAACAGAGTCGTCAAACGAAAAGGGGCTGGATAAGATACGGATACTTACGGAGCAACCAAGTGTGTCTGAGCACCAAAGAAGTTGCTGTACCAGACGCTCAAAAGACCACCGAGGACGGGGATGTTGTCCTTGAGAGGGGTCTCGCGGAAGTGCTTGTCCATGGCGTGGGCACCAGCGAGGAACTTCTCAAAGTTCTCGTAGCCAATGTAGAGGGCGACACTCAGGCCAATGGCACTCCAGACAGAGTAGCGGCCACCGACCCAGCTCTCAAAGCCGAACATGTTCTTGCTGTCAATACCGAACTTGGTGACCTCTGGCTCGTTGGTGGAGAGGGCAACAAAGTGCTTGGCAATCTCGCCCTTGCCACCCGTCTTCTCGAGGAACCACGACTTAGCAGTGTTGGCATTGGTCGTAGTCTCAGCCGTGGTGAAGGTCTTAGAGGCAACCAGGAAGAGGGTGGTCTCGGGGTCTGAGTTGGCGAGAGCCTCGGCCATGTGAGTGCCGTCAATGTTGGAGACGAAGTGCAGGGTCATGTCCTTGGCACCGTAGTGCTTGAGGGCCTCGGTGACCATGACGGGGCCACTATCAATCCCGCGGTCAGCTAGATCCAATAGGTACGGTGCGTCCAGGAAAAGAAGGCCGGCTTACAGATCAGAACCACCAATACCGACGTTGATGATGTTAGTCAGCTTCTTGCCAGTGTAGCCCTTCCACTGGCCACTGCGGACCTGCTCAGAGAACTCCTTCATGTGCTGAAGCACCTCATTGACACCACCAGCACAGTTCATAACGTCCTTACCATCAACCTTCATATCCCAGCCACCAACATTGCGCAGCGCAGCATGGTAGACAGCCCGCTGCTCAGTGAAGTTGATCTTCTCACCGGCAAACATAGCATCGCGCTTCTTTTCGACGCCGGCTTCCTCCGCGAGCTTGACGAGCAAGTTGATGGTCTCCTCGGTGACGAGGTTCTTGCTGAAGTCGAACAGGATGTCGGTGTTCGAGGGCGTGTTGACGAAGGTCTTGCTGAACTTGCTGAAGCGAGCCTTGTCGGCGGCAAAGGCCTCCTTCAAGACGAACGTCTTGCCGACCGTGCGGTAGTGCTCCTCAAGAGCGGCCCAGGCCGAGAGAGAAGTGGCTTGAGGCATGTTGATCTACTTTGCGGGGAGCTGGGTTAGCAACGGCGAGCTCTGACAGCAGCACTGACAACAGGAGAATGTGATTCTGAGCTTGAGAGGGATCGTGAAGGGTTCATAACCTCCCGAGTGCCTGTAGTAATGCGTCGAAGCCAGAGACTTACGGTATTACAATATGTCTCGGGGAAGGTAAAGTCCGAACTCGGGAAGAAGACACAGAAGCTTTGGTCTCGAATTGGCTCCTATCGACTGCAGTGCAGTTCAATGCAAAGAAGAACTTGAGATCTGGTGGGGGTTTATGCGATGACAAGCAGGGCAAAAACAGTCGCTACCAGAAGACCTTATAAAAGCTGTCAAGAGCTCGGGAAGCCGGAGGGGTCGGGTTCGGTGATGTCTACGAAATACCTTCGTCCCTCCCTCTCTTCCTTCCTACCAACCTACCTACCCCGCGCTTACATTACCGGTAGCACCTGCTTACTTACGGAATTTCTGGCACGCTACGCATTACGAAACGTCCGCACTAACCCGCCCTGGTACTAGTTCCTTTGCTCCGTCTTTCAAGTTGCTCTCGAGTTCTCCCTCAATGATTGCCCGACCTTGAAGTGACGTTTGCTTTTCCACTGCTTACAGATTGCCAGGCACCTACAGAATGGAACGGATTCATGTGTGTCATGAGTTAGGCATCCTTACATAACGGCCGTCCCATCCGACGGTCCGCTTCGGCCCGTATCATACGCAGCATTGATGCCCGGTCACATGCACGTTTTTCAATCCATCTCACGAGCACTTTCCAGAACCTCATGTGCGGAGAGTCGGAGGCATGTAGTACTTGTATTCCATAGGTCATATTGAGGTACCTACCGTCTGGATGACCCGCTTATCAATCAGTCGAGAGGGGAATGAAGATATCCAGGATCGTTTGTGACAGGTTGCGGATGTATTCGAACGTATTCCATCGTGGCCATGTTGCAACTCACAGCACCAGAGAGGAAGTGGAAGATGGATCAGGTCAGAAATAGCTGTACGAGTAATTTATACCTAATGGAATACACAGGTAAAGTAATATGTCATGTACCCTCCCATGCTACCTATATCTCCAGATCACCTCCAGCATTGCTCGTTCGGTAAGCATCCACGGCGGCATGGTGTAGTAGCTACCAATCTGCGAGTATGTAGAAGCTAGTATTCCGGTACCCCCTTACAACTCTTCAACTCTTCCACGTTAAAAAGGGGCAGCTAACTGACTAGAAAGACGCCGCCCATCTTGAACGAAGAAAGCTCTGCAGGGGCTGCTATTTACGACATCATACGGGATTTCAGTGAGGATGCAGTTCGTATCTTGGTGAATATGCCATAAATTCCCCATGTCCGCCCGCCATTTCAGACCCAAACCCTTCATTTCCAGCTCACTCAAGCGTAGTCCGTGACCTGACTGACATTCCTTTTCCCTCGGCTGCCTCCCGAGCTTCACCCGACCCAAGCCAGTGCAGTTTGGAAGCCCCGTTGCCGACACTGTCTGGATGATCAACAGATCTGACTTTCCAAGCTGTTCGCTGGATTATGATCACGGACGGGTGTCGAGATATAGCCGTCCGCAGCTTTCCGCAGTATCCCAGTATCCCAACCCCAACGAACGCATGGCTCATTTACCTGTATCGTTCCGAGACGCTGTTCATGAATGAAGGGTCCTTAATACTTCCTCCACCATCACCTAAGCCAGCAATCGGACGGTTGTAACTGAAGCCCACGAACTGGTCTTGGGCCGTCTGCGACAACACAGATCCCTCAACAAGTGAGTCCTGAGGAACCTCCTTGGTAAAATCAGGATCGAAGTTGTCTGTGTCAGTTGCATCGACCTAAAGAAACACTGTTAGCACAAAGCAATTTCAATTCATTAGCAAGTGGGATATCACATACGACTCTGGGTTTGAAGGTTGGCTCGTATTTGCGCTGCAAGAGCTTGCGCCAATCAATGGCATGGAAGAAGGGGTGCGCCTTGATCTCAGCACTGCCTCCGGCTCCCAATCGCTCCTCGGGCTTGCGGTTCAACAATTTCGTGAGGAGATCCCGGGCCGCAGGTGGCACCAAGTCTGATGAGGGGAAGTCGAGAGGCTCCGACAGAATCTTGCGATACATCTCGTTCGTATTATCGTCGTAGAAAGGCGGTAAGCCAGCCAACATCTCGTAGAGAAGGACGCCGAGTGTCCACCAATCAACAGTCTTGTTGTAGCCCTGACCCATTAGCAACTCAGGGGCTAGGTATTCGGGTGTGCCACAGAACGTGTTCGTTTGATCTTCATCCTTCATATCGAGCTTGCAGAGGCCAAAGTCGCACAGCGCAATGTGGCCTTGGTAATCGAGCAAAATGTTCTCGGGCTTGAGATCGCGGTAGATGACGTTGAAACCGTGCAGACACTCCAGGGCGCAAAGAAGCTCGGCTGTGTAGAAACGCGCGCGGTTGACATCGAACCGTTGCTCCTTCTGCAAGTGATGGAATAGCTCACCACCGTTGACAAATGCCAATACGAAGTAGAGCTTTTCGGGGGATTGGAAGGTAAACTTGAGCGGCACGATGAAGGGGTTGTTGATCTGTGCGAGCACCGATCTCTCGGCAAGAGTGTGAGCCACTTCAGATCGAGAGATGATGTGGGCCTTGCGGATGGTTTTGAGAGCATAGATTCGGTTTGTGTCTTTCTTCCGGACCTGCATGACCTTTCCGAAACTGCCCTTGCCGACTACCTTGAGCAGCTCAAAGTCCTCCATGGTCAGTTTGCCCTTGCGATTCTCCACGTATTCGACACCAATCTTCAGCTTGCCACAGCCGTACTGCACATCAACCCACTCGACACCACTGTGTCCAAGTTCTCTCTCGCGGGTCATGAACTCAGCGGCAGCCTTCTCGCGGTCCTTTTTGCTGGCCTTGGCATCCTCGACAAAGGTACGCTTTTCTTCGAATCGAGGATTTATGCGAACGACACCCATGAAGATGTCTTGACTGCGGCCTGAACCAGCCGACGCGTTGGGGTTCCGGATGTAGAGATGTACGTTGAGCTCAGTGACGCGAGATACGTCGAACTTGAACTGGATGTTGTCGCCGGCCCATAGGGGGTTCTCGGGGGTACCCGAGACGGCGTTTACAAAGACTTGAACCTTGTCGAAGTCGATCATGGCATAGGGCAGATATTTGCTGGATATTCTACCGTGATTGGAGGGGATACCGGAAAACCCACCGGCAGCAGTCTGGGGGCGGCCGGCGCCGTTAGACCGCTGGGCTGAGCCAGGCCGAACAGAGCCAGCAATGGAAGTGCCCGTCGACATGGATCCCGATTGGTGCTGTGAGGAGAGAACATTTCGGTGCTGGTCGGGAAGAGCGAAGCCATGACCCTCGTGAAGGGTGATGACAAGAATACCAGGCTTGGGAGGCTTGACAACAGGCTCCTGCACCAGGGATTCGGAGGCAGCTGTAGAAGGTGTGAGCACAGCAGCCGGTTAGCAGAGGAAGGCATGTGAAGATACGCACCGATGGCATTGTCGTTCGGGGTTGGCGTAGCCGAGGTTGCAATCAGGCCCTTGTCGTCCTTCTCTGTGATAGTGGATGTCGAGGTGTTGCGGGAAAATGTGTTGGTAAGAGGACCCAGATGGGTTTCTTTCAACTCTGTTCAGAAGAGGGCGGGTCAGCCTCCAAGCTCTCTGTCAAGGATCATATGCTAGGACAACGTCTAGCGCACGAGGCGAGGCCGACTTGAAGTCTGTGCGGTTGTCGAGATGACAAGCTAAAAGGTGGGATGGTAGGACACGACGGCGTTTACATAAATATGACGAGTACGTACTCTTCGTGAGCTTCCACGACATCTTGGCGGTGTCAATGTCAATGACAGGTTAGAAGAAGCAGGGAAGCAGGACAGGTCTCGTTGATAAGATGCTGCACGAGGAACCACTGTCGCGACCTAACAGATACAACAGTGCGATGTTTTCCGGCGTCGTGGCCGTGAAATCAATCTGGATGTAGGGATGTAGGGTTAGGACTGTAATCCCGTAGGTAGGGTTGTAGGATCGTACGGTGGTACGGGAAGCAAATGGCGGCGTGTTTCGCGGGGTCCGAGCGGAGGGGTTGGACGTCGAATTAGGTCGCCGGCGATTGATTGGAAGATGACACTCTCGTTACGCTCCGTGCTCTGGATGCGAGACACCTATGGGAGGGCACAGGCAGTGGAGCGAGACTCAATGTTTGGGGTTCAGTTGAGGCAGATGGACAACAACACGAAATGGACTGTGCCGGCGGTGCGGATGTCCATAAGAGCGAAGACAAAAACAGCTATAAAACGGAGTAGGAAAGGGAAGAGAAACAGGGAAGGAGACGGGCGGGATTAATTTTCCTGCTGGGATTGATGGTTTGATCAATGGGTTGTAGGCTAGGAGTGAATCAGTGATGGAGGAAAGGAGATGGGGATGTGAAGGAAGATGGCGTAGCAGCTTGGGTCGGGTATGGTCGAGAAGAGGCGGCGTAGGACGGAGAACTGGGCTCAGCGACTGGCTGGAGGACGGACCCCCCCTAATCGGTGGGTAGCGGGCAGTTATCATGCCCCTGGATACCTGAAATACTAAAATAAGGAGCACCTGTTTAGTGCCTAACACCAGTGACGCGGCGTGCTTGTTACCACCGTTGGGGTTCTGGCTAGGCCGGAAGGGGCAAAACGGTGGTCGACTCGGTGGGACTGGCTCGACTGGCTCCCCTGATCTTCGTGTAGCGATTATGTAATGGCCCACATCTCATTTACGTATTGCACCGTTAAGGTTTCCATAGATGGCCGTACAGTACGGAATCGGCAGGGATTCTGGGCTGATTCCGTTTTCTCAGCGCCGGCCAGTGTCGATTTTAGGTCTTCGTACATCCGGGGTGGCGATCCTGACCTGCTGTTACCTGTACGGGTCCGACTCTGCAGCAGTAGGACGGACGTGTCTTCGTCCTTCGTACATATAACGGAAGATGTCTTCACGATGCCACCCGTATAGAAGACACACCCCGTACATACCAAATGAACGACGATATATGAGCATCACACTATCTTCCTACTCCCTCGTCAGGTCCTTTATACCCTCCACTCACTGCCTACGAGAACTTGTCCCGTACGGATACCAACGTCTCCTTTCCTCATGGGGTTCGGAATCGTTGCGTAGGATGTGCATACGCCACCGTCGTGTGCAATCAGGGTCGGCAGACTTGCGGTAGAGTGCAAAGGGCATTCACACTTTCGTCTTTGATTTGCCAGCTTTCGTTAACTTGTGCAATTATAGATCGTGATAAACGATGCAGTGGCTATTAGGTACGTAATATTACAGATTATTTCTTGGGATGAAGTCCACGGCATGGACTGCAGCATCCCTCGGTGTTGCGGCGAGACTGGAAACGCTTGCTTTACACCCATCGTAAAGCTCACAAGTCGAAGCTTCATGGTCCTTAGCAGAAGGGAATATCTGCACCCAGTCTGCAGAATAAGCGGCGTATCTCCTTATCTACGGTGCCGCCTGTTCGTTCTGCCATCCAGATGTATATCCTACAAGAACAGGAAGAAACGCAAGACAGAACCACCAAATCCACCAAATCCGGATGGCGAGATGAGATCGTATCCATCTCCGGCATCGCTGCCCCAGACTCCGGCGGTGAGCACATATGGTTGTTCCGAAGACGAGGCAACCGAGGCCGGGCCGTGACTCGCATTCAAGGTGTTCTCGACGTCGCTGCATCAACAGCCTTCAAAAGTAAGGTCTATGTTAGCCAACGTTCGCGCAGAAAGCATTGTAACATACTTGACGCTACCCCTACAGAATCTCAGGTCGCTTCCCAAATCGCAACATCGATCGTTGGGACACTCCAAGTGTAGACTCCGGCGTTCCATGAGCCAGTCGACCTTGAGCGCAACTCCGGTGTCAACAAGATAGAAGAAATGGCGCGACGTGAATTTGAGTGAGAGGGCGTCGGGGTAGGTGAGGTGTTCTGCAATAAGCAGATGAAGCTCGGTTGGCAGACTAGCCAACGACGCCTTTGGAATTACTTGTTTCGCCACACAAGGAGTGTCTGTGTCTTGGGTCTTCGCATCATGATCCGGAGCTGAACCGAGGCCGAGCGAAGGTGACAACATACTGGCAAGCCAAGCTGATGATTCGGGGTCACAAGCTGCGATGAGACATGAGGAATCGTATCATGATGGGAATGAGCGCACGTCCATTTCGCATGACGGACCGGCGACATGCTCTCGAGACTCCCAGCTGCGGCCTCATGTCTTATATACACATGATGCCCTGACTGTCTGGCTGGATTGATGCTACTCGAAAGTGGCAGTGCCGCGAATCGTGACATGGCTATTCCATACATCGTCGGTCACACGATGATTGTGCCGGGTTACTGTTACGGATTACGATCCAGGCATCCAGATTAACTGCTCAGCCAGCAGGCAGCTGAAGAACCAGCCGTGCGCCGAGGTAGGCCAGATGGGTCTGTGGCTGCTTCGAGGACTGGCACACCTGTGCTCGTCTCGAAGATGAGTCAATCGTGATGCTTAAGAACTAGCCTAACGGAACAATTGAGATATATATAGTAAATGGTCGGTACGAGTATGTGGTGTACCACTGTCGTCTAGCAATATCACGATAAACCTGAGCGAAAGGATCAATGTCTCTTTCGTATTCATGTTATTTGAATAACACCTCTTAAAAGATACCGCAAGTGATGGTACAGCTTATATGCATACTCTGTTCAAATAAAGAAGTAATGCATTTAGGAGCAAACAGTACGAAATACGAAATACGAGCAATCGGTACGGCTTACGGAAATGGTAGGCATGCCTGGGAATAGCTCCCGTCTCAAAGGGCGACAACTCGGAGTCCGACTCACCACTGATCAGCTTCAACCCTCCAACTCTGAGAGTGTATGCAAATACGAACTGATGGATATTGGCCTTGGTTCGGTTGGCCCAGATCGTTTTCAGATTTGTCGTTCGAGCCACGGTTGACGAGATCGCCACCATCAATTCAGACGTACATATAAGACTCGCCACCGACAGCGACCATCAAATCAGCTTGTTCTAATCGCATCTCGAACATTTTATTTCGTTTCGTACGGAATAAAACGTTTTCCTTATTATCCAAATGGTTTCCCAAGCCAATAATAACGCCGGCATTGCCAGGCAGGACTACGACGACAGCGACTATGGATCGGACTTTTCAGCAGACGAAGAGCGGCTGGTTGACCAGCTCTTGGCCGACATTGCGTCTGAGAACAACTCGGTCAGAGACTTTGCCAATAACACGGCGTCTGCGACAACGACGACGCAGACCCGCATTGGGCAGTTTCACGTACCTCGCGCCACCCCTGCGTTGGCTGCACTATCAACCACGAGACTCCCTGCTGCTACAAGCAGACCCGAGAGGGATGTGTCGCCCTGCGGCCCGGCCGCAACGCGCGCTCCTCTTCAGGAACAGCGCACCCTGTCGCTGGGTCCAGTCCAGTACCCGGATTGTTAGTCCATCACCGAAGGTCAAGGTCGTGAACATCATCAGAAATACTGACTTACCCGTGGCCTGCAGTAAGTCATGCGCTGTCTAGGTTGGAAGAATCCGAGCCTGCGTCTGTTCAACGAGGTTCTCCGTGTTCTCCAGCCAAGAAAACAGATACTCGTTCACCGCTGCAGCGGTTTCGGTCGTTTCCTAAACGTCCTCTCACCGTCACGGATCTCGCCACTGGTGCGTGGTGTGAACTTCAACACTGGTACACGATTAGCATGCTCCCGGGCGGCCGGAAGACCAGGACACCGGCCATGCGAGCTGGTTCACGTGTCCATGAGAAATTAGAGGATGAAGTTCATACGGCGGTTCAAGTGCCAATCGCCACGAAAGAAGAGGCATTTGCTCTACGACTCTGGAATATCATCCAAGGACTGCGCACGCTCAGCGACACGGGGTTGACACGAGAACTGGAGGTTTGGGGCAAAGTGGACGGAGAAATCATCAACGGCGTCATCGACCAACTCAGCCACGAGAGTCCAGACGCCAGTTTCGAGGAAGAATTGACGAGTTCTAACGGTTTCTCTAGTCCAGATGACCTAGGACCGAATCACAGAATGGTGTATCTGACGGATGTGAAGACGCGAGGATCAGACAGACTGCCCACCGGTACAGCACTGAGACCCGCGCGCGTACAGCTGTTCTTATATCACAAACTACTCTCCGACATGGCCGACGACAAGTTGAATTATTCCGATATATTCCAGCGCTACGGGGTTCGCCCCGAAGTGCCGTTTTCAGACGCTTTCATGGCGCAGATTGGCGGGCTCCACGACGAGGTCTTCTACGATGCTGACTCTGAGATAGAAGACACGTCCGCCGTGAGCCAATCCCCAGATCTCGTCAGGTATCGGACGATCTCGCAGATCATACCACTGCTCAAGACAGAACTGAAAGCGACGTTCCCCCATGGATCTGCATCGATTGGTATTCTACTCTCGGTGCAGTACCGCCATCGCGATGACGGACACATCATCGGCCTGAACAATTTCCCCAACGACCCGGGGGCATTGGATGCCTATGCGAAGAATAGTCTGAAATGGTGGCGCGGCGAGCGGGAACCGAATGGCGTCTCGATCGAAGAAGCGTATAAATGTGGTTGGTGCGAGTTTGCGGACGGCTGTCAATGGCGTAAAGATAAGGAGACGGAGTTCGTTAGCAAGAGGAGGTTTGAGATGAGAGGCTCCAACCGTGTATCGCCTACATCTTAACCCACGATTTGCCGGTGTTGGTTTACGAGCTGAGTTGATTACCTCTTCAGGAGTATCTGCTCCTTGAGATGTTACAACTGATCCGCAATCGTCAAAGTGCATAGGTATCGTATGCACACGAGTATCAGGAGTCATAAACCCTTTGACCCATCCTCATCAGTTCGTCTATGGCCGCTGCGGGATTATCCGTGGACTGTAAGTCCCAGCACATTCTTTCAAGAATGGTGCGATGCAACCCGTGCTAGAGGACGCTGGCTTATCTGCCTCGCGAGTCTACGATCCGGTCTCAGAATCGGGGTCTCTTCGTCAAGTCGGTAATCTACGAGAGCTATTGGCTCCTCGAAGACAATGCGTCTCTGGATTGACTGACTAACGACGAGCCCCAAAGGAATTGGTTATCCGCGTTCATCAATTGCGCATGTGATAAGTATACCCACGAATGGCGCGCAGTTTCTGTGAATGGACAGTCTCTGAAAATGAACCAACCTACCTACCAAAAAACTAGAAGTTGTCGGGCTTCATGACAAACGCGTATGCCCCTTCCTCAACGCTGCTGGTTTTCACGACAACCTTGACATTGTCCGCTCAATAAGAAGAGGACTCGGCAAGCACCAGTCCGACACCATTTATCGTCAATCACGCTTACGCTTGGATGGCCATCATCGACGAAGAAAGGTAGGCGGAGAATACACGTCTTGAGACGACAAAAGAGAGGTATAGACGACCCTGGGATTGGACACCCAGTTTTTGTGGTCCTGTCCAAACGAACCCAGATACCCCTATCAGGAGTAGTTCTCTTAGGAGACAGCATTGAAAAAAAGAAATAAAAAGAGACGATTAAACAACGCGACTTTTGATATCGTTGATATTTAACTGCACTCTGATAGGACCAGTCCCTCCTATGTTGTGTTTGCGCAGTGTGGTATGAGTGATATATCTTGGTATGACTTCTTGCGTCTTGATATGTTGCTGTTTGATTAACCAAGATAGAAAGCGTGTTCCTTGAACAAGTGCGCATGGTCTGGTCATATGCTCGAGTGTTCCTTTGATTGTCGAGTCTCGACAGACTCGACAATCAAAGATGTTACTTGCACCCAGGGCATTTGCAGCAATCTCGACGGTCTCGAAAGGGGTAGTGTAACGCTGATCAAGGAGACTGTAATAGTAAGCCGTACATCTGCTGTGAATACCAGATTTACCATCGGTTATGAGTCTGGAGAAAGTACGTGTCATAGACTCATTGAACCCAATCTACCAAAGTTTCGCGTAACTGTTTGTCTGAGTAACATGCAGCAGTAATCGAGTCCAAACCGAGTTCGTCACGCACAGCGATTCTGAGAACCCCTTGCATCTTGATGATGACAACCCCATGTGTTGTCTCACTGCCTGCAATCTACTATTCCAATACAATCTCATAAACCCCGACTCACGTGCATCCAAGCATGTACGAAGTAGGTAAACGAACTTCCATCCAGGATTAGTACGTACGAAGAACCGAACAACCAAACTCGTCAACGGAACATCCTCCATCGAACTGCAACATCGGTATCGACGGGGTAACATCGTCTTCTATAACGCATACCACATCTTCGTAAACAACCAGCATACATACAATACAACATCGGCAGCAAACGTCCAGCACACATCGGTAATTCGCAACGCGCGAAGCACCGGGGCCAAGACCGCGACATGTCTCGGACTTAGCATATCCGCTTCCTCGCCTACCTCTCTCGCCTCGTAAAGATGTCGGCCGCTTCTCCGCTCGGCCGAGACGCGAACCCCGATTTCCACAAAGTCGGGACGTGCTCTGTATCGCGAGCGGATCATGCGACTCTGCAACCATGGTTCCAGCGCGGTAATAGAATGGACATACCACGAACACTGGTTTGTAATGAACGAAGTTGAGTAATCCCCGACAACCGATATGTAGTCGGGCGAGGCTCTCGGGTCGGGGGCGACATCTAGTGAAGAATGGATGCGCATTCGCCCCCCTGACAGGGAAACCAGATATCAATGACACCAACCCCTGGGTTCCTTTCGACTCTCACTCTTCGATCTCAACTAAGACATCTTCACACACGTGTTATACCCAATATCAAAACACTCTCCATCCTCACAATGACAATCGACAAACCCCAAAAGCGCCGGCACTGGCTCCTCACCTCCCCACGCACAGCCTCCAACATGCTGGTGCGAATCCTCAACCTCAACGCCCAAGGCGTCCGTCCGGCTAAAAACGGGGGCTACTTCTTCTTCCCCAACGTGCTGGCGCGCATGGACCTCTACACAAAACCCGCCTCCGAATGGACAGTGCAAGAGCACGCCGCCATAAGCGCCCTAGCGCGAGACTGTTTCGTCGACCTGCAGAACCACATCGAGGCCGCCGAAAGAGGCGGCGAGGGTGTTTTTGTAAAGGAACACGTCTCGTTCCTGACGAGCGTGTACTCCGAGACCGAATACCTTTGTGGCAGGGGCTGTGCTGAAGTCGACAGAGTCACGCCCATGCGTGGACTTAACTACGCCACCAGATCAGAACTCAATATCACCTGTCTCCCCGACGAGTTCCTGAAGACGTGGCATCCAACGTTCCTAATCCGACATCCAGCAATGATGTTCCCCTCCCTCTACCGCGCGTTCCAAAAGAGCGTCGCGCTAGGCTCGCAGAAGCGACATCTTCCCGAGCCGCAAGAGGCCGAAACAACGTTGCGCTTCGTGCGCTCGCTATACGAGTTCTACGTGGAGTATTTCGGGCGGGACAGCTTGTGGCCGATAGTGCTAGACGCAGACGACGTGATGACGAGTCCGGAGGTCGTGGTGAAGTACGCCCAGCTCGTCGGGTTGGACGTGGAGAAGTTGCGGTTTGAGTGGGATTTGGCGAGTGAAGAGGAGATTGCCGGATTGCCGGTTTCGGAGCGGATTATGCTGAGTTCGATTCATGCTAGTCGGGGCGTTGATAGGGGGAAGGTTGCTGGGGATGTGGATGTTGATGTTGAGGCGGGGAAGTGGAGGGAGGAGTTTGGGGAGAGGGGGGGTAGGAATTTGGAACGGTGGGTTAGGGGGGCGCTGCCTGATTATGAGTTTTTGAGGTCGAGGAGATTAAGGGTGTGAGATTAGATGAGTCGATGATGGAGAGGCAGTAGAATACAAGATGAGATATAAGTTAAGACTCAGGAGGTAAGTCAACTTGGTAAACGATGTATATAACACTCCTTTCAACAGGCACAATACCCCTTACGGTTCCCGCCCACGTATCACCTGAATGGTGCCCGGTGATCGTAAAAAACTCGCAATTTTGACGGGCTCTGAATCGACCCCGGATTCCTCTCTGAGGAGAACGTCAGGTGTAGGCTGCTACTTTTAGACCCTCCCATCTTTGGTTACACCTTTCAGGAGTAAGGAGTACATCACACAAGCAAATCGCATTATCAACGAGATTCAAGCCCTCATGCATCGGTATCAAACTGCACACATAATTTAGTTCAGACACAAACACCATAAGTTGAGAGTGGCTTCATTTCAGCACATCTATGAAAGCAGCGTATAACCCAGCTCATTGACAAGCCATGATCAACATGAGCCGAATAAGCTGTCCGTTTCCGTGGACTCATGAGTCTATAAAGCAGCCCTCATCCGTTCCCTCTCATATCAGGAATCTAACACATAGGGTATCCTCATTCCCTTTCCCCTCGAACCCTTAACCCCCTCTCCTTCCAACCCTACCCTCATACCCTTCCATCCTTCCACCCCCTCCTTAATCGCCCTAATACCCCCCCTCCCAAACATCCCTCCGATACCCCTCCGTCAACCTCTCATCAGCACCATAAAGTTCCTGCCAGCCAACAAATCCGCGCTCAAGAACAAGAACAGTCTGTTTCTTCTCCCCATTCTCCCCATTTCCCCCATCCTTCTCGCCATTCTCCGCATTCTCAACTCCAGTACTAGCGGCAGAAGAAGTACCAGAAGAAGAAAAAGAAGAAGCCCTCTCCCTTAAATACCTCAACGCAGCCCTGGGCCCCCGTTGCTGACTCAGCGCGCAATGAAACACGACCGTCTCGGCGTCCGCGAGCTTGCGCAGCAGCGTCGGCATCGTTGCGTCTAGGGCTTGCGACGGGAAGTGGAGGGAGCCGCGGATGTGGCCGCCTAGGTGGTCTGGATATGGGATTAGCAGTGACATTACATTCGCATTCATATACGCCGTGCACCATTCAGCCTCATTCATACACCACTCATCAGAAGTAAGATAGAAGCGAGCGAGAGAATAGAGTGAGAGATGACGAAGAGTGAGAGGGAGATGAGGTGAAGAGAACGGATGAAGGAACGCATGAAGAGAACAGATGAAGGAACGCATGAAGAGAACAGATGAAAAGAAAACCCACCATCATCCCGAACATCCACAACAGCAATCTTCCTCTCCTCTCCATTGCCAGTCCCCTCCTTTCCCCCATTCCCTTTGCCTTCTCCACTCACAGAAGAAGAAGACGAAGCAAGCAGGATCTTAGCCAAAGCCTCGGCACTGACGTATTTCAGACTCGACAGGGTGACGACCGACATTTTCCCGCGCAACCACCCTTACTCCTCAAATTCTCACGTCTTCCAATCTCAAGTGTTTCAACTGGCGTTGTCAAGTCGATGTGTTTATATCGTGATAAGAGTTGTAGTGAACAGATATGAAGATGAAGATGTGAAAAAGGTTCTGGTCGAAATGTAGTAGGTAATGGAGATCGGCGAATGATGTTTAGACGCATGCCACATGCCCGTATCCGGATATCCGGTTCCACCAGATGCATATATACCTTTTTATCGATGTAACCTACTAATGCACGACAGATGGAAAGAAACAAAAGATATCATGAATTCATTCATTCATACTTCATACTCACGATCAAAATAATAAAGCCGTCAAGGCAAACTGATAAACATAACATTAAACACACTACCAAACTAAGGCCACATCCCATCCCACATAAACAACCACCCCGCCCAATACTTCTCATAATTCCCCACCAGAAACGACCGTCCATCGCCCTCCGTACCCGTCTTATACGGCCTCGTATACAATCCCCCGGTCCTCAAATGGCGTTTCATCGCCATATGCACAGAGAAACTACTCGGCATCGCGCCCACGAAAAAGTCACTCCCCAGCAACACCACAAAGTCAATAAGACCCTGCTGATCCCAGCTGAGCGTATTGAGTTCTTCCAGGTCTTCATCCGAGAGTAGGTCCGCTTTCGTGACGACTTTTAACTGCGCCATCTCCACCGCCGCGTCGATGAATTTGTCCGCTTCGGTGAGGTTGCCTGTCGCTAGGTAGGCTGTCTGATACCCGTGTTTTCTAGCCTGCTTAAGATACGCTTCCGATTGCGTTTCGTACGTAGGCCAGAAGCCCAGGGCATCACTCTCGGTGCGTAAATGAATGCCGAGGAAACTGCCATCACTAGCGCCATCCGCACGCGCAAACGCATGCATTTTCTCCAGCGTCTTCTTCCCAAGCTGCAGGAATTTATCATTGAACTTCAGAATCCCACCAAACGAAGCCGCGAACTCCGGTCCGTCGCGGTAAATCTGCCAGTCCCAAAGCACACCCCAATTGAACCGAATAAGGCGCGGGTTTTCCCTCGACGGCGCATGTCCATGCTTCTCATTATGCAGCCATTTACGGAACGTCAGGCCAAAGCGATCGGTATGTCTATTCTGATCCTGACGATCGCAGCCCTCGCGATTCCCAAAATCCTTGGGCGTGATGGAGTCGATTTTGGGGGGATCAGCAACGCCGGGGATCTCGTCGACAGTCGCGTAGATCGTGATCTGGGGACAACTCGTACTAAACGCGTCGCGGAAGCGTTGTTCGTCAAACATGTAGTCGAAGGGTAGATAGTCCGTGAAGAGGTCGGACAGGTCCTTCTCACTGCGCTTGCGGATCTTGGGGACGACGAGACCGGTGGCGCCGGCTTCGAGCGCGTAGCGTATGCATGTCTGGATGTAGTTCCGTATGTTCCCAATGCCGCCGGAGTTGTTGTCGCATATGTACACTAGTCCTTCGACCCACGTAGCCTCGTCGCAGACGCGTTTCAGCGGCCAGCTGACGAAGGGCGCGTCGGGCTGAGACAGGTCGATGTCATTGCCAGGTATGGAGCGTAGATCGGGGGGCGACGATAGTGCGTTTTCGGCCTGTGACGTCGGTGGCTGTTGCGCAGTGGAAGAAGAAGAGGAGGACGACGATCCAGAGGAAGATTGTGTGGAGGGCGACGACGACGAACCCGACTTGGCGTCGAACCAGTCGACAGGCGGGTAAGGATAATTGCCGGAACTAGGAAGTCGCAAGGTCCATACTGCAATGAGGAGGACGATGCAGAGCGTCGGGAGGATGATGTTGCGTCGAGGCATGAAGCCTAGGAGGAAGTGCAGATGGCCATTATTTGCCATCGTGAAAGAGAAGAGAAAGGGAAGAGCGCGGCGCGCGCACTTATTAAATGCAACAGGGCCAAGCGTTGCCAACGTGCCGGCGATGGATCGATTCGGGCTTAGCTTCGAGAAGCCTCCACTGGCATTAAGAGCACCTCATTAGGGTAGGACTAGCCGGCCAGTCAGCTTCTCTTCTGATGGACGTCGATTATGCACATACTGCTCTTCAATGGGTAGTCGTGAAGAGGTGGTAAGTCTGGATAGAATATGTACGGGTAAAGAGTGCAGTTGAGGGGATCACAGATATTTAGGTGTAGGTGTGAAGATTTGAATGAGTGACGGGTGAAAAGGTGAAAAAAGTAAATCGTAAAACCGTAAGTAAACCCGGCTGTTTCAAGATGAAAGGCAGTAATAGCGACGGACGGCAACTGCTGCGGGCATTGTGTCACCCACGGAACTCGATTACTAACAAACTCCGAATCTACGGAAAAGCTGTATGAATACTTGCCTTTAACGGTAGCAACAATGACATTCATCTCATGTACGCCAGTTTTTAGACGATCTAAATCGAACTTGATAGAGATTTACCCAGGAAATACTCGTAAAGACGAAACGGTGGATCCGGCAGGATGGCGCGGGTAGGTGCCTCAGGTGTTCCGACAGGCAGGTATCACACGTGCTACCCCTGACGAGCAATGCGACCCCTTCCTTCACACCTCAACCCGTTCGTCTACGAGACAAACCCATGCAAACACGTTCATCAACCAATCGCACAAGTACAAGTAAAAACAGAACACAAGTAAAAACAGAATAATCGAGTCATAAGTAGCGTAACAGCAGCAAGCAAGTTCGAAAGCAAGACCGAACTGTTTAACACGGATTCTTCGAGACATAACTCAAGACACCATGCCCTTCCTTACTACCTACTAGGTACTCGTAAGGATTCCAGGTCATCGAGTCATAACTCTCATCCGTTGTCTCCTGTTACCACCAGAACCGCCCAGACTGAAGCCAAACTCGTCAGTGTAAGAAATGAGCAAATAAGCCGACAACAGTACTCTGTCGACTCAATCTTTTTCTCATAGTAACAAGTAGCACCACAAATGTGAGCATGCAAAGGCAGCATCTTCGTACACCATAACGCCGCCTCGTGCAACCAACTCCTGCTCGTCCCACTCGTTTGCATCTCATCTCATCTCATCAAAGCCACACCACACCAAACTGTCAAGTCAACCTACACATGCATCCATCGGGCAAGACAACTTCCAACAGGAATACTGCTTACAAAGCCATTTCCCTTCGCCGCAGTCTTCGCCTCGTGTCCGTACTGCAGTGTACCTAAGCCTTGCCGATCCAACCAGAATTGATGAAGAAATCAAAAATCCTGCCCCCCTTTTGAGAGTCCAGGCGAGAGATTTCCTTCACTTGTTTCTTCTTCAGACACCCATTACCCTTGAGCGCCTCTTTGAGCACTTGCTCCTTGATCATGAGATACGGCTTGGGCTGGAGCCGCGACACTTTGCATAACTCCATTTCCTCCGGTGTCAAAAGGTGCATGTCGGGCGCGTTCTCTTCCGTGAGAGCAAGTGGCTGCACGCCCGAGATGGGCTGCGAGACAAACTTCGGTCGACCCGACGTTGCCGGTACATTCGTGACAACCCCGTTGGCTACAGGCTCACTGGTATTGCCATCCGTGAATGACCTGCCCTCCGGTCCATCCGTCATTTGCATTGCCGCCGGAAGACTGCTGACACCTGGTCGTAAAGTGAGATCGGGCGCAACGAGAAGAGCGGATCCACTCGGTGGCTCGGGCTGCACGTTTTGCTTAGAACGTTGCGCCGAAGCTAGTCGCTCGCGATCCATGGAGCCCATGGGTATGGCCTTCTGGATACGCTGCGCCTTCTCTGCCTCGTACTTCTCGCCGCTGCGGAGATCGCCAATCTTCATCTGTCTCCACTCTTGTAGTTGACTGATCGCTTGACGCAGGTTTAGTTCATCCAATAGTCCTTGACACAGTCCCTCAAAGTCTTTATGATTCATCATGCGAGCGAACGGCTTCGCCTTATTAAGGAGATCGCGTTCTTCCTTGGTTCGTTTCTTCTCGATTCTCGTATTCTCTCTGTACTCGAGAAGATTATGCTCGAAGATCACTTTCTTGCGGTCCACGCGCTGCGTCAACCGGCAGTTGTAAATGTCCATCACGGTGAGTTTGAGTTCCATTTCCGGTTCCAGCTCGCCCGTTCTAGGGTTGATGCCGTCACCGGGGTCGAATTGCATGAGCTGGACAGCTTCCTCGGCCTCGTTGGCATACTCGGTCTCGAACTCCAAGCGACCAGGCATATAACCTTGAATCTCATGGCAGGACGGAACACTTGCCGTAGGCTTGGTTTTGGGCGGCAGCGGCGGCGCGTTCTTCTGCGCCTCTCGTCTCTCCTCAATTCTTCGTTTCTTCCGCGCCTGGAACTGATCGCGTGAAATCTCCTGCGCCAACTCCATATTATCGGGTCGACAGCGCTTCGGCAAGGGATAGCAAGGCGATTCTACGTAGACCTTGAGGTAATGATCTCGGACTTCATCTTTGTGGCGGTAGCCGCCGATATGATCGGCAACGTCAGCCCACGAACCCAAGCCATAGATCTCACAGCCTTCAAGTAGAAGCAACTCTTCGTCGGCACCCCAATCGCGGTCGAAGATGGGAATGGAATTCTGCTCGATGACTCGGTAGGGATGCGTGGCTGGCTGATGCGAACCGCTGGTGCCGCCGCTTGCGAAACATTGTACACATAAGTCATATTCGTTGCAGATGCTATGGGCACAACGAATGCGAACCTACAAACATGTGAGTAACAAAAGCCTGTAGTAGTAGCGGATGCAGATACAAAATCAACGACACGGGACGCGGTCCAGGGATGGGAAGGGATGGGATGGGATAGAATGACATACAGTCGAGGTGATATCGGCCGAGCAAACATCGCAGATGTACTTAACACCTCCTTCGCCGGCCCGGGTCGCAGTCTTCTTACGAATGACGGCCATGGTCGCGTCAGTGGTGATGAATTGTTCAAGGCCGGAATATCAATGGCATCGAGCTGGGGCGGAGGGCAGACGTCCTTGACGCGCTGACCAGACAGTCGGAGGGAATGCGCAGGCACGGAGCTAACACCGGAACCAATATCGTATGGAGTTCAATTGGATAAGGAATATTTCCTTGTCGCAAGGGATGGGATACGATGGGTTGACAACTTGACGGCCGACCTGACGTGGGAGTAATGGATGGTCGGTCTCGGTGGTTGCGCGGTCGATGGTTGCCGTGATTGGGAGCTGCCTAGACGAATGGACCTAGTCGTGCGGATTCCGTCTTCCGTATTGGTCGAAGGATGGAGGGCAAGTCAGCTGGATTCACGCCAAGGGCCTGCCTGCATTAGCTCGACGCTAGCGTGCAATTGGCCGTGGACTCCCCACATTACGTAATGACCGGGTACGTACTTAAATTGGGTGGAAGGACGTGCCTGCTGTACGGAATACGGATCTTTTCTTTGAAGAACATTCGTAGGAAGGAAGGATGGAATAGATATTTGTTAGCGGGAGGCAGACACGAAGTATTGCTGGTCGACGTCGTAAAGTAGAAGGGCATGCATTCACAATGCGCTACGATAACAACTTACATATCCGAACGGTCATGTTCGTACGGCGCGCAAAATCGCCTTCGGTTGGAAGATTTCCGGTACGGAACGGTGTTTTAAAACAAGAAGCAAGTTCATCCAATAAACAGAACACGCAGTCTCAGAGCCACTTCCATAGCAATAGATCTACAGAAGAAGTAAATAATCCTTCCATCGGTCAGCCAGAAACAAGGACGAATTACCCGGGTCTACCTGGCATTATACGGGGAATCATCGGGTCTCCGAAAACCACAAGATCAATCATCCATCCAACGCGGGGTTCTCGTTTTGTTAGATCCAAGTCTTACCCGATGCAATTCGCTACAAAGCAATGCCGACGGATACCGTGACGGATTACTCGAGTTAAGTGCTCTCCTACTTAAACCGGAGACCTTCCTCGGATGAGCATTCCCACGTGAAAGTCGCGAGATTTCTGGTTTGCATACTTGTTATCGCATGTGAACTGCGCCGAACCAACACCTTCTGAATTTTTTGTCGTGCCCCTCTTAATCTGTATACGGATTACAAGCGCAACACGAACATCTCAAGATGCCAGACAAGATTCTCAACGACATATCTCACCGGCGCTACAACCCCCTCCGAGGATCATGGCTCCTTGTATCCCCTCATCGCGCCGCGAGACCCTGGCAGTGAGTTTCCGATCCAATGCTGGGACCTCACCAGCAATGAACAAAAGTGCTGTTCCTGACTGACATCGTCTCGTTCAGAGGTCAGCAAGAAGCGCCTGGAATCAACAAGCTACCTGAATACGATCCCAAGGTCAGCCATTAGTTTCATATCACAGGCTTCATAATTATTAACTAGACATCATAGTGCTATCTCTGCCCACGCAACCAACGCGCCCAGGGCGACAGCAATCCAGACTACAAAGAGACATACGTCTTCGTCAACGACTACAGCGCCGTGAAAGAGGCGCAACAGGACTACGCCCCTGAGCCCGAAGACGGTGAACACTCACTCACTCCAAACATCAGCCCAAAACACGATTTTCATTACTGACATTTAACCAGAGCTGTCCTCGTTACTACTCCGCGCCGAGGGTGTAAAGGGAAAATGCTTTGTCCTCACATTCTCGCCAAAGCACCACCTCACCCTCGCCGACATGCCAGCCAAAGATATCATACCCATCATCGAGACATGGACGCGCATCTACGCAACCTACCTGTCGCCCACAAACCCACTTGCGGCGATCGCAGCCGATATGGACTTGATGCGCGTCGAGGCACCGCCCGAGAGCCTGGTGCCCGCGCCATCACAACAGCTACGCTACATGCAGATATTCGAGAACAAAGGGGCGGCGATGGGCTGCTCGAATCCGCACCCGCATTGCCAGGTCTGGACAACGAGTACGTTGCCCGAGGAACCCGCAGCAGAAGCAGTCCAGATGGCCAAATACCGATGCGAACACGGCGGCCGGCATCTCCTACACGACTACGTGAAGCTCGAGCTGGAGAAGCAGGAACGAATCGTGTACCAGAACGGGTCGTTCCTGGTCGTTTGTCCCTGGTGGGCCATCTGGCCCTTCGAAGTCATGATCATCGCGAAGCGCCACGTTCGCGGCCTCGTCGACCTGAGCGAGTCGGAGCGGTTCGCCTTTGCCGAGGCCATCCAGGAGGTAACGCGGCGATATGACAATTTATTCGAGACGAGCTTCCCGTATAGTTCGGGCATACACCAGGCGCCGCTCGAAGGGAGCGATGAGGAGATCGAGAACAGCTACTTGCACATGCACTTCTACCCGCCCCTCTTGCGGTCGGCGACGGTGCGCAAATTCCTCGTTGGGTATGAGTTGATGGCTGAGCCGCAGCGGGATATCACGCCCGAACAGGCTGCGGCGCGGTTCCGGGATTGCGGAGGGGAGCTGTATAGGAATAAGCTACAATAAGTGGTATTTGTAGTAGATGAAGGTATGTAAAGGGGCAAGAGAGTCGTAAGAAGGGTGTTTTCCTTGCACACACGAAATATAATAATCAGATAAAAGTAGCGACGTGAGCCAATCGCCAGTTTCTGCCATACCAATTACATGATTACGGACGGTCAATGAGTCAATCCGTAATCACTCTCCTCTCAGCAAGAAAATAAAGCGCTAAGTATGGAAACAAAACAGCCAGGTCTCCATGCGTCCCGCAAAGACACATACGAGCCATATCTAGGAAGGAACCAAATCCAGCACCTACGCCTTCACGTAAAAGTCATACTGGGACACCATCCAAACAATACCAACCGTCGCAAAGAAGAACGGGAAAAGGATAGGCGGGCCGAGCTTCGCAGAGCGGAAAACAGCCCACTCGGAGCCAAAGTGGAAGAGGGCGACGACGTAGGTCCACACGGCGATGTGGTAGATGGGGGCCAGATGGAGGTTGTAGCTCGCGTAGATGCGGACGATGGCCGAGATGAAGGTGTAAGTGCCGAAGAGGCGGGCCGCGAGGGGCGTCACTTGGTCGGTGGTGCGGCCGCCTTTGGTGTTGATGGTGGAGGCGGGGGCGAGTTTACGCGTTGAGTCTTCGGGGTCGAAGGTGGGGGTTTTGGGGGGGAGAGAGGGGTTGGGCATGAATTGGCCGTTGTAGAGACGGCGGGAGTAGTGGAGGGTTAGGTAGTTTTGTAGGGAGTTGCCGACTGCGATCACGGAGAGCTGGGAGGTGTTAATGAGGGCATCTACGGATATGGATGTTTAAGAGGGAGACGGAGAGAGAGAGAGAGATAGAGAGAAACGAGCATACCCCAAACATGTAATATGGCAAGTAGCCTTCGCCCTGAGGCAGGTAGGACTTGAGTGTCTCAATTGCGACGTCCATCTCGACGGAGGCGATGCAATTGTAGAAGAATCGTGAGATTGTTGTCTTGAGTGCTACAAAGACTGAGATGGTCAGACGTGACGCGGAAGCAGAAGAAGATACTTGTAAGATTACATCGTCACATCTGGAGCTCTCTACAGGTTCATGGTCCGTAAATGACGGAGTCTTTATCCGTTTGGGTCCAATATCGGTTCGAGACAGTTCAGAGGTATTCAGTGAGTAAATCCCTGGTAGTGACGCTATAACACGCCAAATCCAGGCATTAACCACCCAATCCGTTCAATGACACGAGTTAAATCGCGACGATATCTAGCCGCATTAGGGAATCCATGCATGCCGAAGTGTGGGGATATTCACGGCAGACTCAACAAACTTTTGTGAAAATAAACGCGACTTCAGCTCTCATCGCCCGCTTGTTGAGCGCAAACCCCAGCCAAACACCAGAGAGGCGTAGATATTTCTACCGGTGTTTTCTTCATTTTAAGGCGTAACTGTTACCAGTCTGTTTGTTTGTATTACTGACAGGAGCAAGAATGGACGCCATCAACGATGCCATCGCCGCCGTGCCGCGGAGTGCCCAGCTGGTTCTGGCCGGCCTGGGAGCTCTGTGGGTGAGCTGCAAAGTCTTGAGCTTCCTCAACCTGTTCATGAGCATGTTTGTGCTCAGCGGCACCAACGTGAGTTAACTATTCCGTACAGTCCAATTGGACGTTTTACAACAGTATCAGTTGTTCGTCGACTTGGTTCTAACTGCCTACAGCTTCGAAAGTATGGTGGTAAGGGCACATGGGCCGTCGTCACCGGCGCATCTGACGGCCTGGGCAAGGAGTTCGCTACCCAGCTTGCAGCCAAGGGCTTCAATGTTCTCCTGGTATCTCGAACTCTCTCGAAGCTCGAGGCTCTGCAGAGTGAGCTGCAGGCCAAGTACTCCGGTATTCACACGGACGTAATCGCCATGGACTTCTCATCAGTGCACAACGACGCCGACTACGCGCGCCTAGCCAAGCGCGTCGAAGGCCTCGACGTTGGTATTCTCATTAACAACGTCGGTCAAAGCCACAGCATCCCCGTGCCTTTCACGCTCACAGATGACGCCGAGATGGAGAACATCATCAACATCAACTGCCGCGGAACCCTGAAGGTGACGCGCATCGTGGCCCCGGGAATGCAGAGTCGCCGACGCGGTCTCATTCTCACCATGGGTAGCTTTGGCGGTTGGATGCCCACGCCCCTATTGGCCACGTACTCCGGTAGCAAGGCGTTCCTCCAGTTCTGGTCCACGGCATTGGCAGCTGAGCTCAAGCCGGACAACGTCGATGTGCAATTGGTTCTCAGCTACCTCGTCACCACCGCCATGAGCAAAGTGCGCCGTCCCAGCCTCTTCATTCCTAGCCCGAAGCCGTTTGTTCGCGCTGCCCTGGGCAAGGTGGGCGTGGGTAGCTGGCACGACACTGCCTATACGTACACGCCTCACTGGAGCCACGCGTTGATGGCTTGGAGCATTGAGAACACGATCGGTATTGGCAGCTACATTGGCCTTAAGTTCAACCGCTCCATGCATATTGATATCCGCAATCGCGCTCTGAGGAAGGCGGCTCGCGAGGCTAAGAAGAACTGAGAGCCGGGCTGTGCGATTCAATGGGAAGATGGATCATGTGATATTCCTACATCAAGGGGAGGGATGGTATTCAAGTCGAAACAACATGAGTTATTGGCTCTTTTGATGGTCACTGACGGAGTGTATGGCTACCTACCCATGGTTAACGTATTTGTATGTCTGGAACACATTTTTGGCAGTATGAAGCAGATACCTCTATGTATTCATTTTGATATCCAACCCGAATAACATGAAAAGAAAACGGTCTTTAATACATCGTATCATATTGGTTCGAATGATATTGGGGATGCACTCTCACGAAAGCTATCAGTGCCATAGGACGTAATCGTATTTTACCTGACTCCCAGAAAACCACTTGCCAACGGAATGCTGTGATGGTAGAAGATTCCGTCTTATTATTCCGTACGGATTACGGAATACGCAAACTGAATGATACGGGTTGATCGACTGGTTAATTACCCAATTAGGTCTAGATGATCGAGTTTCCACCAGGGCTAGTGAGATAGTGGCTACTCGCAGGGAACAACGGAGGGCAGATAATGGGCAAGTACCCGCCAGAGGTGCAAGTTGTACCCAAACGGTACCTCGGCCGTAGCCGCAGTACAAAAGAGCTGAGCTCCTCAAAAAAGGGCCCTTATCTAAAAAATTCCAGCCTCCACCAAGAGCAAGACGTCAGGTTGTTACTGGCAACACACCCAACCCAGTACACAAGCCGCGCGCAACTCCACGAACCTGGCTGCTACTCGCGCAGGTTCCGTAAATCCTCCATATTTTTTTCTTGTCAACCACGGCATCTTCTCGTTCATTTCGCCATTTTGTGTCTTTTTGTGACGGCTCAAGCACAACTACGACGCCCGAACCCCACCGTCGTCTGCTTGCCATCCTAATCCATCCATCTACTTCGTGCTTCTAGAGTCGATCCATCCAAAATCCATCTCTCCATCCCTCCCTCCTTCTCGTAAATCCCCAGACTGTCTGTCGTCTTCACCGCCGTTGATGGTCCAGGCGTCTTCACCTTTTTACGAGATCGTCTGCCTCCCTGGCTTCTCTCCCCTCTCACGTTAACGACTCGAAGCCGTTCGTTCTCTCCGCGAAATCCAATTGATGTGCTAGATCTCGTGTCGATTCTCTCTCTGAGCCTCGGTCTGCCCCCCACCGCCATCATCATCATCATCATCGTCCATTCGACCAGCAACACGCGCCATGGCCTTCCCTCAGACCCCGGCCCTTGCGCTGCCTGGCGCCTTTCTCAACACCCCAGCCGTCGCGTCGCGTCTTAACGTTCAGGAAGACCCCGTCCGACGCCGTCTCTTTGCGCAACCTCCCGCGCAGCCCGTCGACCAGCCGGCCCTGGTGGCTAGCGACGAGGGTTTGAGACAGCATGCACAGGCACCCTCACCTCCTCAATCACCTCTCGCCAAAGCGGCGTCTTTTATCAACAATGCGCTCAATCGAGATGAGCATTACCCCGAACTGGATTCCTACTGCCGACGTGAGTTGACTCCCGAGGACCAGCTTTGAGTCATTCTGACTACTTACATTACATGCTAATGCTAACCTGCTTGCCAGATATATCCTCCGACTATGACGTGTCCGATATCGACTCCCCGTGGGCACCGTTCCAGAAAGTACACGAGTACCAGATACCGCAGAGCGTGTTTGGACACTTCAACGTCGCCCAAGTTTCGACGCTGATGGGATTGCTCGCCGAAATCAACCATGCCTGGGTGGCCATCGATAACTGCTTATATCTTTGGGACTATACGCATCCCAATCCCGAGCTCATCGGTTACGAGGACAGCCAGACGAACATTACGGCTGTCAAGTTGGTGGCACCGAAGCCTGGTGTTTTCAACAGCATCATCAAGCACATTCTCGTCGTGGCCACAGCTAGCGAGATCACACTGCTCGGCGTTGCTGTCAGTGAGACGAGCACCGGCTCTAAGAATGTCGAGCTCTACGGCACCAAGATGTCTGTGCCCATGCGATTAGAGCCTCGTCTCATTGTGGGCACGGCAAGCGGCCGCATCTTCTTCACGGGCAAGGCGGATAGCGATATACACGAGCTGTACTACCAGCAGGAGGAAAAATGGTTCACCAGTAGGACTGGGAAAGTTAACCATACGTATCCTGGATGGACTACCATTGTGCCCAACCCAACAGCATTACTCTTCGGCAAGATCACTCCCGAACACATCATCGACCTCGCCATCGACGAGAGCCGAAACCTCCTCTATTCGCTTTCCAATACGTCGACAGTGCGCACATATCACATGGAGTCATCGCGCAAGTTGACCGAGGTGATTCAAAAGACCAAGAATGACTTCTTGCGCGATATTGCCCACGCCCTGAGTGTTGTTTCTCCTCTTCTCGGCGAGCGCATGGAAATCGTGTCTATTAGCCCGATATCTGCGACGGAGGATAACAAGGTACATCTCATGGCGCTGACCAACACCGGCTGTCGTCTCTTCATGAGTGCTACCAGTGCATCCTCGTATATGCTGGGCAGCTCGAGCCAGGCGCCGCAGAGCATGCAGTTGCAGTCGATCAAGTTCCCTCCTCCCGAGGTCTCGCAACGTCGAATCCGAGCGGACCCCTTCAATGGTCCCGGCGAGCCGACCAATGTCCAGTCTAGAACACTGGACACGAGTCGCCGGGGTATTCGCTTCCCGCCGGGCTATTTCCTGGACATGATCCCCGTACCTGAACGCCCCACCGAGGACATACTGTTCTTGTCTGCCCCCGATAGCGGACGCATTAAGAATAGCAGTCGCACGCAAACACTGAGATACTATGAGCAGGCGACCTGGATGGGACTGGAGAGCCGGATTGAAGACGTTAGCCTTATTTCGAAGCCATTTGCCGCTTCGAATCAGCCTATGGGGTTCGGCAACGAGCTTGCAGTTCAGTTTGATAGTTCCAGCGGTGGTGAACTTGCTATTCTCACGAACACGGGGGTCAAAGTCATCCGACGCCGAAGATTGATGGACATATTCGCCTCTATCATTCGAGTTACATCTGGAGACGAAGCTCTCAAAGCGGAGGTCAGCAAGTTGCAGAATGCTTATGGCCGTGTGGAGACGCTCACGGCAGCGCTCGCTGTCGTCTGTCGTCATGGAGACAGCGGACAGTTCAACGCTGGCCGTAGCGCCGTCGACCCGAAGGCACTGGACAAGGCCAAGAACGTATTCATCAACTATGGAGGTAACCCGACGCTACCTGAGCAGGATGGACAGCCTGCGACGGTCGAGATGGTTCGGCCATCTTCGCGTCATGGTGCTATCACGCTCTATCTCAGCAGACTGATCCGGTCTTTATGGAAGTCGAAAGTCATTGTCTTGGCCAGCGCTAACGGTGGAGGCCCTCTCACTGTGAGCAGCGCTATCCCGCAGCCTAAGCTGAGAGAAGTGCAGGACAGTGTTATTGCGTTGAAGAATTTTCTCAACGACAACCGTTCGTTTATCAATGGTCTCTCAGGCCCGTCGGACTTGCGGCGTGCGGCCAACAAGCAAGAAGAACTTGCTTCTCAGGGAGAACACCAAGCTATGAATGCCGTCGAGATTCTCTTGACCGACATTGTTGAAGGTATCTCGTTTGCGACGACCCTATTCGAGGAACGAGTTACGGATATCTACACACGATTGGACGAGGAATCGCAGCGAGGACTCCGAGAGCTTACATACGAGTGCCTCTTCTCACAGACGCCTGGAAAGGACCTGGCGAGAACACTGGTGAAGGCGATCGTGAACCGAAACATTGAAAACGGATCCAATGTGGAGACGGTGGCCGATGCATTACGGCGAAAGTGCGGCAGCTTCTGCAGTACGGACGATGTCGTAATCTTCAAAGCTCAGGAGCTGCTGAAAAAGGCGGCAGAGCCCTCTTTGAATCCCAGCGTGTCGCGCACGCTTCTGCATGACAGCTTGAAGCACTTCCACAAGGTCGCCGGCAGTCTTACGCAGGCCAATCTCGAATCAGCGATTCAGCAATACGTGCAGCTTCGATACTACGCGGGTGCCATCCAGTTGTGTTTGAGTGTCGCCGACGCTAAAGATCGAGGCAAGGCGGCTCTGTTTTGGATCAACGACGGTAAGCCCACGGGAGATCCCAGAGCTGCGGCATACGAGGAACGCAAGATGTGCTACGATCTTATTCGACTTGTACTGCTAGACCTAGATGCTGCGTCTAATCGGGACCCCGAAATGGTTGACGGCAGACCCACGCTCATTGCTACTAAGCGAGCTGAAGCGTACGACGTCGTGAGCAATTCGACGGACGAGACGTTCCACCACGATCTATACAACTGGTACATTGAACAAGGATGGACAGAGCGTCTTCTCAGCATCGAATCGCCCTACGTCACGACGTTCCTCACGCAGCGTGCGCAGCAAGATGTCGCGCATGCCGAGCTCCTTTGCCGGTTTTACACGATGCGCAGCATGTACTACAACGCGGCCAAGGTGCAATGGACGCTTGCTCGCTCTGACTTCCCGCTCACTATCAAGGAGCGTCTCCACCTGCTCAGCCGGGCGAAGACTAACGCGAGTGTAATGACCGCCGGCGTCAGTCGTCAGGAGCAACAGATCCTGAACCACGAGGTCACGGAGCTTCTCGAGGTGGCCAACATCCAGGACGACCTGCTGGACCGGTTGAAGTCAGACACGCGGATCGGTGCGGAACGTCACCCGGCTCTTCAGGAATTCTTGGATGGAAAGATCCAACCCATTTCTGACGTAAGTTGCAATTATGGACAGATGCTGTTGATGAAGCTGCTAACTCTTTCCTACCTAGTTATTCAATATGTACGCCTACGAGGCCGGCTACTACGACCTATGCCTAATGATCTACCACGCCTCCGACTTCCGCAACCCAACAACCGTAGCAGGAACCTGGACAGACCTAATCCAACAAACCCACGACGACATAACCCAACAGCGCGCGGCCTACGAAGAAAAGCAACGCGCGGGAACCGCCTTGCCAGACGACGCCCCCCCTTACCCATACGAAAAACTGATCACGCAAATCCAGGAAATCTGCCACCGCTGCAGCAAAGACTCCTTCATCTTCCCCGTACCGACCCTCCTACCGGAACTATGCCGCTACGCCTTCACGCACGCGCAGGATTTGCGCATCGGCGCGGACGTGAACTGGCCCGTGAACCTCTTCTTCCATTTGGACGTCAGCCACGATCTTGTCGTGCGCGTGCTCGAGGGCATGTTTGAGGCGCAGGAGGTGCCGTTCCGCGGGATCGCGAGGGCGAGAGTTGTTGAGTGGATTAGTCATGCTGTGGGGCAGTGGGTGCGGGAGCTCGGACGGCATGAGGCGCGGTTGGAGCCGTGGGTGGGCGAGTTGATGGCGGAGTGTGATGCGTGGGTTACTGCGAATGGAAGGGGGGGGAATGAGGGGGGTGCTGAGATGAGGGATTTGGGGAGGAGTGTGCAGAGTGTTAGACGGGTTGTTGATGGGCTTGTTGAGGGGCCTGGTAAGGGGAGGAGTATGGGGTTTTTTTAGGGGAGGATGGGGGTTGTTGATGTAGGGGTTTCGTATCTTTGATGCGATGCGATTCCTTGATAGGTGGTGAGAGAGGAGGAGGTGAGAGGAGGTAGGAGGACGGTGTTCAGAGGTAGAGTGAGTGAGTGAGTGTTATAAGAGGCGTGCATTTGTCGTGTAAAACAGAGCATGATAGGTCATTGATTGATCGGTGGCGCGTGGAATATACCATTTATTGCAGACCTAGCTATCTCGTTTGCTGCTGTGGTGGTTTCATGGTGTGTGGTTTTATGGCGGTGGTTTTATGGCGGTGGTTTTATGATGTGGTTCAGAAACAAGAAGAAATGTACGTATGTACATAGCGATTTGACTTGAAATTGAGCTCTTTTACCTATTGCCCCTTTTCGATGGTTTTATGTGTGTGTTTCTTATGTGTGTTTCTTATGTGCCTGGTTACGTGATCGAGTTGGGTTGAAATGTCTTTTCTACCGGGTAGGTATTCACATGTCTGCAAGAATTGACATGTCTGTAGCTTCTGGGGATTACATGTGCCTGTCTTTTCCTATTCACATGTGTCTGTCTGTCTGTCTGTTCCTATTTACACGTGCGAGTCGATCTTCTACCAGGATGTAGGTATTTACATATGTCTCTCTTTTCCTAGCTACTTACCTCATATGTCTGCCTGCATGGGAATCTGTTTTTTTTTTGAAAGGTATTAGTAGATAGGTAGACACGACTCGAGTCGCGTGTTTCAGAGTATTGCATTGATGGGATTCGCCACGCCACGAAGGAAGATGGTGGGCAGCACGAATCGCGGGCCGAGTGGTCGGTAGGTTTAGTAGTTTGGTTGGTTTGCCACTCCCGTTTGTTCAGTCGGTTGTTTGTTCGTTGACTTCGTTCAGTCGGTTGGTAGGTCGGGAAGTTTGTTCGCGAAGGTTCTTCGAGACGGGATGTCATTCATTAGTAGCTTGAATTGACTCAATCGAGTCTACCTAGTACCGGTAGTAGATAGCAGGTCGTCGTCGTCGTACGGACTAGGCACCTACCTGTCAGTGTCGACGAGTTTGACAGTTTGACAGTTTGACATGACCCGAAACCCCATAAACCGTTGCGTGGATAGGTGATCCGTAGACAGAATCCACCGAACCGCCGTCTCGGCGGACGAGCAAACTGATTGCTTGCTTGGTAAGAAACGAAGATCACATGCATGCACGCATGTCGTGTTGTGTCACTTACCGATCACCACTCTGTTTTCTACCCACTCTGCTGGTCTACATACATACGGCTCATGTAGTGAGGTACGAAGTATCGTATGGAGAAGAGGTAAGTATGCAGAAGAAAAAAGTGAATCTTTCCCAGTTCCCGAATCCAAAACACTAGTTCCACCCATGAAGGCAATGAGTTGCGGCGGGCGTGAGATTTAAGCCGCACAATCAGTCAAACTACCCACCGACGAGTATGTGAGGGAATCCCAAAATAACTTGCTCATGCGACAAGCAACGAGCTGTTGGTAATACGATCATCTTGGGCATTACCTACCTATAAACCGATCTTAGGCTTCTACAGTAGATGGGTAGTTAAGATGGGTTGAGTCAACGAACAAGGTAGTAACCTGGATATCACCATGTAAGTCCGCACGCACGACCGTCAACAAACCAGTGTGCGCCGCGTAGTTACAACTTCCTTACCAGTGGATTTGATTTCGATCGTCTAGCATACCTACCTACCTAAGATGCCGGTGCTTATCTTACGCGCAGGTTCGGAAGCATCCTGGCGGTCGGGAATTATGGAGAGAGGGATTCACGCTTTGTTCATTTCGGGGCTGATGGACGGGCGTAGTGACAGCCGCATGTCAATTCAATATACCTACAATACATGATCTTCAAGAGGGTGTGATGGGTAGTATCTAGGAAAAGAACCTGAGTCGCGAGTGAAATGGGAAGGGAAGGAATAAATTAAAATCCTAAGGCCCGGTTCCTTCTGCGATGGTGGTGATACGACGTCGTTCAAATACCTCCATCAATACATACGAAATAAAGTCACAACGCCGTAACGTAACGTAACAAATCGGTAACACGGCCTGAAGAACGGGTGTCGTAGAAAGACTGCAGGACCCACGCAGCTCGTCAATGATGAAAGATCCGTAGGTAATGACAGCCACTCTAAAATCGGGGTTCTCGGGGTCCTGCTTACCTACAGAACGAGCATACATAATACAGGTTACATATGTAGTGCCAGCACGAACGAGGGAACAGCACAAACGAACGAGGGAAGAGAAGTGAGTTGTACATTCCTTCGCGTTGGGGATACTACCTGCTAAGCTATTCCGTATTTCTGGCCAGGTAAAACTCGCAAACACCCGAGCCGTCGATCGTTTCAGCCATGTCCTCCCAAATCCGGTCGCGTCGTGAGACACACACACCCCCATGACAACCAGCTGATTGGTCCCAGGGGGGGGGCGTCCACACGAACGGCACGGGAAAGCCATCCTTGCATGACACGCTGTAACCTCGGCCTCTTTTGCCAGTCAGTACTTCGTAGGGTAGGCATCGTGCTGTGGGAGCAGGATGGCGCAGTCGCGTGTCAGCAGCAACACGGATATGGCAGTGATTTATTGGTTTTTTACGTCGTAGGGGGAAGTACGAGGTACGACCTGCGACTGCTTGCTATACGAACTGGACAGGACAGGCTGCCGCATGGCTGATGTCTGGCAGGTATTATTATATATAGATGTAGGTATATATTCCGGACATGTATCCCCATCCTCGCCATCTCAACTCCCTGCCAGTCACACCACCACATGTATTCCGTCCCTAGAACCTGAACCTGAATCAGTCCGAAGCGAAGCCTCGAATGTATGGGATATAGTAGAACAGCCCTGGTATATCATACGCCCTCGATATAATAAGACTACAGACCTCGACGACACCCTCCCACCCTGAAACAACGTCAAACAAACACACCTACCATTGCCTATTAAACCACCCTCACCCTCTTTGTTGATTCCTCCCTTCTGACCACTCGTCTGCCCACCTACCTCTGTTAACAATACTCCTTTAATTTCTGCACGATGGCTCCCATTCGCGTTCTCGCGCTCCCGGCCTTCGCCGCCATGGCCGCGGCTCTCAGCATCAACAGCTTCGTCCCATCCTGTGGGTCTGGCTGTATTGCCGACTCCGTCGCCCAACACACGACCTGTGCGGCCAACGACAACAGCTGCATCTGCTCCATGATCTACACCGTCCGACGAGACGGCGAGGCCTGTCTGCGTGACGCCTGCAGCACCGCTGACTACGGTATATCAGACCGACGTGAAAGAAAGATGAGACACCCCAACTAACAAGTGCACAGGCAGTGTCCAGACGGGCATCGACGCATTCTGCGCAGCCGTCGCCGGTGAAACGTCGAGCGCAACCACGCCTGTGACCCACACCGCCCCTCCCCCGGCTAACAGCCCTACGAGCGGTACGGAGACCTCCTCGCAGACCTCGACTGATTCGTCGAGCACTGCTTCCGCTACTGCCACCGCTACAGAGACATCCACCGGAAGCGCCTCCGGCACGTCGTCCTCGTCGGCTACTGGAACCATTACTTCTTCGACGTCCGCATCAGAGACTTCCACCGGCACCGTGTCGACATCAAGCGGACAGTCGACCTCAACCGGAACGGAGAGCAGCAGCAGCTCATCGGGCACAAGCAGCTCGACTGTATCCGAGAGCACGTCTCAATCGACCAGCTCGTCCTCATCCACTTCGAGCTCGACGTCCGAGACGACCTCGATGCCGAGCACGACCCTGGCCACGACCACCACGGCCCCGAGCACGGCTCACACGACTACGCACGAGAGCACCGGATCTTTCACCTCGTCGACTGCCACGGCTACGCCGACTGGTGCTGCCTCGCGCGGTGCGCAGGCTGGTGTTGGGGCCGGACTTGCGGGCATGCTGGTTGCTTGCGGCGTTGCTTACCTTGTGTAAGGAGCTTAAGATTGACTTATGAATGGGGTCCCTGTCGTGTTAATACCCATTGTATCGGACGGATTAAGGCGTGGAAGGAGGATCGTGCGCTGTGATCCTTCCTTTCGGTGGAAAGGATGTTTGTACGCGAACCTACCTATAAAATAACGCATATGAATTCTGAGTTGATTGCGCGATATCTCACGTACGAGTATTCGGTAAGAGGTGCACCTACGATGCGTACCATGGTGTCGGTTCCGTAGTGAGTGAGACATGGTGCGTGATGGTGAGGAACGTTGTACGGGGGTCCTTGAAAGATGAGATTGACAAACGGGATGAGATGAAATGGAATGGAATTAAAAAGAGATGTGAAATGGAACTGTTAAGGAAGGAGTCTGAGTCGCGCCGTGGGATTAAGATGCTCTCGGTAGGTAAGATAAAATTAGAATAAGAAGCGATGAGGCACAGTTGATGGTTAGTAGATCTAAGAGATATATTGGACAGTCGTAGTAATTCGTAGCAATCAGGTTGTTTGCTGAAGTTTCGTGGTAGTGGTGGTGAGTGAGTGAGTCTGATCGGATGGGTTGAGAGTTGAGAGTTGGTTGAACGGCATTCTTCAGCAATCCCGATTTCTGGCTACTATTTCGGACATAAGGTTGCCGAACGGAGTTACGTAATGCGGGGCTTAGGTAACTCTGATTCTGATTCTCGATGCCATGCGTTTAGCGTCATACGGATTACAAGTGACTGCGCGTGCGTGCGTTATCGGGCTGGGACTTCGAGAATGTTCGTCGATGATGCGAGTACGGAAGACCGTGAAGAAGAAAACGTGTGATTAAGGGACGAGATAAAAAGGACGAGATAACGGGATGCGGTGCAAACGAGATCTACGAACGGGTGAATAACTGTGGAATACGGACGGAATGATTTGGTTTTGTATAGCTTCACTTTCTGATAGCTCGACTGTACGGAATACCTGAGGTTACATATCCGTACTCCGTTTGCATACGCGCAAACGCAAACGCACGCTACATATAAAAACGACGTTCGAGTCTTCTTGCCTTGATTATCCAGACTTCATCCAGAAGGCAGTACTATTACGGTGTTGTCATCATCGTTGAGACTTCATAACGGACGATCTCGTGCCTGCTTGCTACCCACAGTGCTAGGCGGTAGCTATCTCCGACGTTATCGACGGGAAACGGAACACCGACGGATTACCTACCTTACAGCGACGGATTACAAGAAACTGATTATGAATCAGAAGCCGTCTCGTCATTTGTCGACATCTTAATTAATTTTTTATCCTCAGCGAGTCTGAGTCTGATCAGCCCACCTTGTCGAGTTCATGCTTGATTGGTGTGAACAAAAACCCACAGCTTCTCTTTATTCTGTCACGCCCGCCTTAGACTGCAACCGACAACGCCGGCGCCACCTTCTTTGCGACCCTCTCTATCTATCTATCTAGTGCCGCCCCAATTTCCCATGCGACTAACCTCCGTCGTCACCTCCGCCGTCGCTCCCGTTGCCGTCAAGACACCCGTCCTCAACACAGCCTCTCCCTCCGACGTTAACTCCAACACGGAATAACCCCGTCTCCGTCCCAGAACATCTGAGATCTTCTTTTCCATCGCTCAACACCCATCATGGCTCGCGACCTGTCGGCCTTCTACAAGGAGACAGGCAATCGCTACTTCGCCTCAGGCGAGTATGCCAGTGCCGAAGCCTACTATTCCAAAGCGTTAGTTTCAACTGCATCCTCGACCGGCACAGCATGTCTACGTGCATCGTCGTTGTCGTCACAAACTCCTATATCATAACACTGCTAACCCGACCATCCATCCTTTTCTCCCCGGCAGCATACTCGAAGACAGCAAAAACCCAGCCCTCTACACAAACCGCGCCATGGCCCGCCTCAAGCAAGGCCAACACGCCGACTCCGTCGCCGACTGCCGCGAAACCATCCTGCTCTTCGGCGACAACATGAAGGCCTACTACATCATGGCCCAAGGTCTCCTCGCCATGCGCGATTTCGACAGCGCCCTCGACAGCGCGCGACGCGCCCTCGATCTGTGCGAGACCGGCGACAAGTCGCTGACGCCCATCACGGCTCTGGTGCGCGAATGCAGAGCCATGCGGTGGGAGGGCAAGGAAAAGCAACGGCGGCGTCAGGCCCAGGATCTCGAGTCTGAACTCCTCGAACTCATGCAGATGGAGCAGCAGAAGCAGGAACACCTCTGCAATAGCGCCTCGGATAAAGTCGCTGTTGCTGCGGAGTGGCACGAGAAGGCTAAATTACTGCAGTCCCTTTTTGAGAAGGCACGGGGGTCTGATGAGAAGAGGAGGGAGGTGCCTGATTGGCTTATTGATGATATCAGTTTTGATGTCATGATTGATCCCGTTGTTGTATGTCTACCCATTTGGTGCCTTTTATATATAAACGTGAATGTGATCGTGAACTCACTGATGTATGCAACAGACCAAGAGCGGCAAGTCATACGAGAGAGCGTCTATCATGGAGGCATTAAAGAGACAACCCGTCGACCCCATAACCCGAGAACCCCTCTGTCCCAGGGACCTACGTCCAAACATCGATCTCAGGAAAGCCTGCGAACAGTATCTGGAAGAAAACGGCTGGGCCGTTGACTGGTAAACAACGAGTCCGGCACAAAAATAGCCCACTTATGAATGTCGGCAAGGGGAAAAAGGGGGGGAGGGAGGTCAATCGCATATATGGTCTTAAGGAGTACGAGGAGGTTGATTTTTTTTGCACAAAAAGCGGTTTCGCATGAGAAAGGCGTTTGGGCGGTGCGCTCCATTTTTTGCAGAGAGGCATATCCTATCCCGTTATGTATAGGATTCTGAACTCTGTTGTTGTTGTTGCCTCTGAAATACGATCATTGGCCTTTTTTTTAACGACGACTACGATCACGACAGACAGATGGGTTTTTTTGACCCCAAAAATAGATCTGAAGATACCGATGATTCACTTTTTTTTCTTGCCTTTCCTGTTACTCATTTTTGTTCTTCTTACTCATTTTTCTTCCTCCGTCACCTGTCTGTTATCTGTCCAGGGAGTCCAGACCGGCGCGCATCGGCATTCAGCTTCTTGTTATCGTACATACATAGTGTTTATGATACCTACCAACCTACCAAGGCGTTAGCTCGCAGCTCCGCACCATGACTATCCAAGCAAGCAAAGTGAGTCAAGTCAGCTCGCAAGACTATCGGGGACGCTTGTTACCGGGTAATCCTGGCCCCGGCACGTTACGGCTCGGGCCATACCATTAACGGAGGCATATTCTTTTTTTTTGTTTACATACTACTACTACATCTACCTACTACCTACGAGTAAATCTATTGTCAAGCTAGCGGCAGCTCGTATTATTTCGTTACTATTTACGTTAACGTTACTATTTACGGGGTAAACCCCTTCCGACTAACTAACCTTTAGGCTGATTGATGTGTGGAGGCATTCTTCAGCTGGGGAACAAGAGCAGAGCAAGGGAACAAGAGCAGAGCTACCGCGACGTGATACCTCGTACGTACGAAATGCGCCGAGCGTTCCGTAGGCGATGACGCTATTGGGGACGCCGGTTGCGGCGCTCCGACGTACGTGAGGTAAGGTAAGGTAAGACGCGTTGCGGGAATACGAGTACATAGATCGCGCGAACCTGCCTGCCCCGGACATGACTCCGACGGGTGACTCGGCGGAAGCATGAATCATCCATCCCTTGGTCCGTTCGGTCGTTTATCTCGAATATATATATCGGCTGCTTTGTCCGTCGATCTTTTTGTTGACTATCTAGCTATCTCACCAGTGTTTCTCGTTTTCTAATCATTGAACTAAGCCAAACAAGCGCGGAGACAGCTAGACGCTCATCATGACTACTCCCGCCGGACCCGTCGTGCCTTTTGGCCGCCCTATGCGCGAAGCGCACTTCGGCTTCTCGCCGAGCTAGTAAGTCCGCTACGGATCCCCGGCGCCGCTCATTCCAGTCTAAGGGAAAGGGTCGCTGTTTCATCTCAATCCTCAAGTTTGGACTTGAATTTGAACTTGAACATTTCCATCAATTCATCGTATCCGTCTAGTATAAGCCAAGAAGCAGCTTACACTAACACACCATGATCTCAGCTTACCCCTCAACCACGGCTCCTACGGCACAGCACCAGTCTCCGTGCGCAACGTCCGCACCGCCATCCAAACCGAAGCCGAAACAACCCCCGACCGCTTCATCCTCCTCGACTGGCCCGCCCGACTCAAAGAGTCGCGCAGCCTCGCGGCAAACATGCTGCACTGCGCGACCGAGGACCTCGTATTCGTTGCCAACGCCACAACAGGCATGGAAACGATCTTCAAGAACCAAGTCTGGCAACAGGGTGACGTGATCCTCGTCTACGAACTCGTCTACATCGCCGTCCGCGCAAACCTCACCTGGCTCGCCGAAACAGCCCCCGTCCGCATCGAGGTCGTCCCCGTCGCCTTCCCCGTGACCGACGACGCACTCGTCGACACCATGGTCGCCGCGGCGCAACGCATTAATGCGACGGGAACCGAGCGCGTGAAACTCGCCATCGTCGATGCCATCGTCAGCATGCCGGGCATACGCGTCCCGTTTGAACGACTGGTTCCGGCACTGCAGGCTGAAGGTGCCCTTGTCGTCGTCGATGCCGCGCATGGGATTGGGCACATCGATATCGACATCGGGAAGTTGGATCCGGATTTCCTCGTGACGAATCCGCATAAGTGGCTTTTTGTGCCGCGGAGCGCGGCGGCCATGTATGTTGCGCGGAGACATCATGGTATGATGCGCGCGACGGTGCCGACGAGTGCGAGGTTGAGGCCGGTGGGGTTTAATGGTGAGGATCCGGATGCGCTGGGGAATTTGTTTGATTTTATTGGTATGTTTTTTTCTTTTTTTGTTTTGTGGAACCGGAATCTGGAAAGGGGATGAGAAAAGGGGCGGGTTTAGTAAGCCACTTATACGGGATTCTTTGCTAATGGATTGCCGCAGCTACGACGGACAACACGAATTACTTGACCGTCAAGGGTAAGTTAATCGATTGCATGCAAGGTAGATTGAAATCACTAACAACGCACAGCGGCCATCGACTTCCGCACGCAAATCTGCGGCGGCGAAAAGGCAATCCAAACATACTCGCAAACCGTCGCGCGCGAAAGCGCCGCCGTGGTCGTGGCCATCCTCGGCACGGACGTAATGGACATACCCGGGTCGTGCATGCGGGACTGCAACTTCGCCAATGTGCGATTGCCCCTTAAGGTCGTTCCGGGGGACGAGTTCAGCGAGGACGGGATCCCTGAGGCGCATGGGGATAAGGTGAGTAATTGGTTGAAGAGCCAGGGAGTGAAGGAGGTGGGGTGTTTTTACCAGACGTGTTTGTATCGCGGCGTTTTCTGGTGGCGGTTGAGTGGGGTTGTGTATGTTGATGTTGAGGACTTTAGGAAGGGCGCGGAGGCGCTGAAGGGCCTTTGTGAGAGGGTTATGAGGGGGGAGTATTTACAGTAAGGGAGGATGGAGGATGGAAAGTTGGGATAAGGAGGTATGGAAGTTGAAGGAGTATACTAGACGATTACATACGAGATAAAAGTTGGGTTGCCTGCACGCTACAGGGAGGTATATGAGGTGAGCTCTGGGTTGGTATTATAGTAATTGATATCAAGATCGGTTTAGAGTCGTCATTGATGGTTACCATCTGTATCCTTGCGCGCGAGAAGTGTTGTAAGGATGTTCGGCACGTTGATGATGTTGTCTGGATGTCTGTATATTCTAGTTATCATCGGATAAATTCCACTTCTAGGAGTGAGAAAGGGACTTGCGGCATGATGCAAGACGGAACGAGTGTGCATTATGGTCCGTCCCTTGCAATGTCTAATCCATATGGCGTTTTAATATGCGCCGTTAGGTAACCGTTCGCATTCTGTCGCTCATACGTTTGGGCAAGGCGCCGAGGAAAGGCTGACTAGGACTTCTATCGTGTGAATACCAGGAGGGGCCCGGATTGCGAAACGCGAAGAGACAGGAGGGACGTATGCGTGGAGTGGTGGTTTATACCTAGTCTACCTCCCATAGCCTTGCTATTCTCCCCTCATTCTAGCCATCTAGCAGATATCTGTCTGCATCCGCTCTACACAATTGTGTTGTCTTCCCCGTGAGTCCAGTATATGGGGGAGATTCTGGACGTTCAGACTGACAGCTCCAGATGGCTGCACCGCCGTTATTTCCCGGAGAAGCAGGAATCCAATATACAGGTCAAGTCGAGGACCGGGATGTTGAAGTCTGGAGATCAATAACGGAGCCAGAACGGAGGGGGAAAGAAGGCCACAATGATAGGGGTGTCACATCTTGGGCTGGGTCTTTGCGTTCACAACTATCTACGATCTCTCCGACACGACTGTGATGCTTTCACCTGGAGCTCGCCCGGTGCCGCACTCCCTACCTATGTAAAGAGGGTCGATGTACGGAACCGGAAACTACTCCCTTGCCACTTTCCCGCCGAGGCTCGTCATTTCCCTAGCTGGAAACACTGACGCACGAATAGGCTTCTCTTAAAAGTTAATTGGAGATGGTAGGTACTTCCTGGGGAAGGAGAGGGAGAAGGGGCATTTATTGGTACCTGCCGTATTGGGGAGGGTAATATCGGAGCTTGGACAGTTCTTCTCTCGAAGAGCAGAGAAACGGAATATTCTCGACATGAAGATTTGACCATGCCCATCTTCGCTTCAGATCGGACCTGAATGGACGAACGCATTACGAGTACAAGGGCACGCCGTCGCGGTGATGGATGGCTCAATCCAACACCAACGACACCTTTGTCTTTGCATGCACTCATACGCTCGGAACGCAATGGTGCGCGGTCCACGAAATCATGGGCAAAGAAAATGGTTCGCGAGCCTCGGTTTCTCTGATTTATCTGAAGGCGTTGAGGCTGCGCTCTCGATGGTCGGTAACTGGTGGTGGATCACGGGTCGAGACACCACACTGCAACGTGGTGCCTTTGAACCCCCGGACAGCTAGAGGCTCTTGTCTTTTTCTGATTCACTCCGCGAACTAACCGCGTTCGATGATGCGAGAAAAAAGAGACCAATGGTAGCATGTGCGTTACATGGCTATAATGACTCGACGAGCTCCACGCCCTCTTAGGCCGCTCCAGACAGAATCGAGTTGACATGTCGCAGGCGCCTTAGGGGCTGAGCCCGCATCAGCGTTCAGGTGCGAATGCGCAAAAAGTAGGACGGACTCCTGAGACGCCTTCTAATATCCAAAGCTGATTCTATTGGAGAAATGCATTGTCAGCCATGCACCTATCAGATTATAAGATAATGTCCTTGTCAGGAGTGCGATGTCCATTTATATCGCCAGTAGCAGCTGTCTCAAGAACTCATGTGAGGTACAGACTACCAGCAACGAGAGCAAACTTCAAAGCCAACAGAACAGCCCGCTTCAACAATGAGGCCCAGGAATCTGCTCCCCTCAGAAAGGGGCGAAGACCCTCAGCGACAGACAGATCCAAGCCGTGATCTAATCAGCACTCTGAACATCCTCGAGTTTTTCGAGAATGGAAAAGCAGACTACCAACAATCGTATAGCTCAATATGCTGGCAGCTCCTGCTGAAGAAATTGACCGACAATCCCACCAAGGTAGAGAGGGCTCAGACGTGGGGTATTGATGCCCTCCCGAGACACATGGGAGAAGTATTAGCATTAGAACGCCCATCACCAGACATCAGCTTCCTCCACAGGAAGAGTGTCGACGTACATGTCTGTGACTTCTGGCCCGACAAGGCGGCGTTGTCAGCTAAAAAGATGAAGGACTTTGAGAAGAGTAAGGAAGACCTGCGTTCAACATGGTCTACTCGACTTGGGTAACAAAGACTGACTATGAATATTAGTCTGTCGAGAGAAGCCCGAAGGTGCGTCTCTAAGGTGGATGTAAGTGTCTAACATGGTCCGAGAATTTGTTCACAACCGACTACTAACACGAACGATCACAGTCATGTGCCCGTGGGACTCGGCATATTTCAATCTGTACGGATCTCCTTGCTGAGCGCAAAGATTGATATCGCTGATGAAAGCGTGACAGACTCTCGAGGATATATTCCTGCACTGCGATCCCATAGGCACGGACAAATCACATACATTCGTCAAATCGGGTCTCCCAGGATGGAAATACCCCGAGGTAAACATGCTAACCTTCATCAATCGCGCAGACCACCAAGCCCGGATCAAGACCGTGAAAAACCTTTCTTCCATGTCGAATTACAGCAGCCTCATTCCCGACGACGGCCTCTGCGAGACAGTGAGGAAGGACCTGAAGTGGCGCTCCAAGACATTAGGAAAGGATCTCTCGTTCTGGGAATCCGTCATGGCAGATTTCCCGACGCCGATATCCGAGAAGGTCTGCCAACGCCAGAATATAGGTCCGCTCGTCCTGGGAGAAGTGTCGTCGGCAGATTTCGCACCTCAGGCCCTATCGAAGAACGAACAGTTCAGGAACGCCTCGTTGGTGCATAGCAAGCTCCGGGCTTTCAATCGCGCTGATGGTGAGTATCTAGAAAGAACTCCCAACTTCAATCTGATCATTTCAGACCTCGAAAGTTAACTGCCTCAATTGTGCAGGTTTCCTGCTGACCTTCGCAAATACATCCGGCATCGACTATCTCGGGAAAACTTTCCAGTCCCTCATCCAGTCCCCCGGCTACGACATGCTGTATAACTCCGAAGCCTCCGTCCTCGCACACACGATGCATGCGTTTCGAGACTCGGGCACCAGACGATGGAAGGGGATTTGCGAAGACGACGCTGCCATCTGGCTTATCGTCTATCTCTTTACTGAAGCCGCTGTGACGCCTCACAACATCCGCGGTGGGAGAAGCGCCATTGATATTATTGATGCGTATATGGAGGTATGGTCATCCAGTTCATAGAATCTCTCGTTCTTTATTCCTACCTATGCATCATGATACTGACTCGCAGGCCGGTACTTCTAGATCATGCAATCTCTGGTGAGTGAAGATCATTAGCTCAAGCTACAACTTGCGTTAACTAATCGTGTGCATTCTAGAAGAAGAAGAAAGACGAGCCATGGTCACTCGGGCGGAGTCCAGACTTGTGAGTATTGAATTCATACTGCAGAACCCGCGTCGGCGCATACTGACAGACATCCAAGAGTGCGCGAATACCAGAAATTCATCGAAGAGATCAAAACAGTCCAGAGCATAACCAGTGACAACCTGAATTTGCTACGGAACATCCACCAAGACATCCAAGCCGTAGAAAACAAAAGATGTGGCCACACACACTGCATGAATAAAGTCGAGACAATGGCCAACCGCAGCAAGGAGAAGACGGCCTGGGACCCCGAATCGATGAAGCAGAGACTCTATTGGGCGATCAAGCTACTGAGCGAACGAGAGGCCGATCTCACTCGCATGCAAGAACACTTCCAAAAGGCCCTGAAGGACGTAAGTACTTACCTTTTTCCCATCCAATACTTGACTAATCGTATTCCCAAGCTTCTCGACATCTGCATAATCGAGCAAAACGACCGCTCCGTGGTCGCCGACTCGATGAACAAGGCCATTCTCCTCTTCACAGGCATCACCGTTGTATTTCTACCGCTGTCCTTCGTCACGTCGTACCTTGGTATGAATCTCTCTGATATCCGCGACACGCACATCGATCAAGTCTGGTTCTGGAAGTATCTCGGATCGACGGGGCTTGTTGTCAGCGTGATATCCATCTTGTACACGACTCGGCTGCAGCAGTATTGGTCTGCGTCGTTGACCTGTCCTTCTTTGGAGACGACGAAGGAGGGATGAGCGAAGGGGTTTTGTTATTCATATATCTATAGCTGAAGATTTCATTGCCATAATCCACTGTTATTATTTAGAATGAACAAGTGACAGTGGGAAGTGAATTCAATTCCGACATAAAAGAATCGAAGGTTCATCAACGACTCAGGGGTAAAACACCGTGCTTATGGGACAGTACGAGACTGCCTCGCACATGGTACTCTTATCGACAAAGATGGATCTCAATTGACCAACGTCACGTCACCTCACTTTACGCGCTCTCATCACCTCTCATGTGATAGATTCCGAACATTTTCACGGGAGAAAGTAATCCTTTTTACCTGTCACTAGAAACAGCATAAGAGTCACAATGGCTATGATGCAATCCATCCTAGACCGGGTCTACCTGGTCTACTTTCTCATTCACATCCCGATTCTCTTCTGTAAGTGCCTATTATAACAACACGATGAGATGAGAAACACCACCATCTCACACGAACTCTCATTCTCTCACCAATCCCATTATCAATCTTCACTCGCTCACAACTAACAACCCAAAGGCGTCGACCTAGTCCCCCTCTACCCCTCCCACCTCTGGCAACCACCCTCCAGCCCCCTCCACCTCCTCTCCGACCTGCGGACCTACTACCTAACGACCTACAACGACCAATTCTTCCTGCCCCCACCGGCAGAAATCCCCACCTTCTTCCCGCTCTTCGCATACCTGGAACTCGTCATCCACTTACCCGTTTCCCTCTGGGCTGTATACACCTTACTCCGAAGAAAGCGGCTCTCGGGCTCCGCGGAGCTCGTGTTGCTCGTGTATGGCGTGGAGACGGCGCTCACGACGCTGACGTGCATGTACGAGGCCGTCCATTGGGATCCGAGTGTTGTTACGCTCGAGCAGAAGACGACGCTTGTTGGGGGGATGTATGGGAGTTATTTTGCGCTTGGTGAGTTTCTATTCTCGTTATCATCTATTTGATTGTTCGTGATGTTTTGAATTGAATTGGAGAATCAATGCTAATATGAGATTCAGCCCTCATCCTGACTGTAGACATGTACATGCGTCTATTGAATCGTCTCAGCGTCACCGACAAGGTGAAGAAAACGCAGTAATGGATGGTGATGCGATAATGCTGCTCCCGCTCATAGATATGCAACTCGTCTAAAGGACAGAATGCGCACGCTTGTACAGACTTATACAATATCACCATAGATAAACGACAACAATGCAAATCGCAAAACAAATATCGTAACCATCATGAACGCTCAGAGCAGAAACCATGTCTGAAAAAGGGGTAAAAACGCAACCACCATCGTACATGTGTATGAAATCGTGATGCATCGCCTTCTATGCTATATACAAGAAACGGATCGAATCAAAAAAAACCAAACCAGACAAAAACAATCACAACGCAATGATCAAACCAAAAGAAGGGTATTTCAATCAATCCTCTTCGAATACCCCCATCCATTCCCCAAACTCTTCCCATTCATCCCATACCCAAGCGGCGTCGCACCGCCCAAACCCCGCCCCTTCAACCTCTTCGGCAAAACAACCCCAAAAAAATACGCCCCGGAGCCCAAAACACCCGCAATAAACGACACAATCGCATAGAAAACCGTGCTGGCGTAAACATGTCCGCCCATCCCCTGCCACTCCACCTTCCCCTCCGTCTTCGGCAGCGCCGGCGTCGGGAACCACCGCACGCTGAAACTCAGCGGCAACGGATCGCCAATGACGAGGCGCCGCGTAAAGCTGCCGGCCATATGGCTCAGCGGACTCGTGGAATACGCGGCGCCGGAATCGATGACGCCGCTATCCGTCTTGCGCGCGTCGACTTCCTGGGGGGTACTATGCAAGAGCACGTTTAAATGCGTGCTCACGTGCATATGGCTGAGTTGCAGGGTCCCCGCGAGCGCGAAGACGAGGGGCACGAATTCCTGGACGAAGGGGGATTTGCCGACCATTTCGACGTCGGCGAGGGGGCGGGCGGGGAGGCGACAGGATAAGGGGGCGTCGCTGTGGATGTAGAATTCGAGGAGGTGGAAGAAGGGGTCGTCGATGAGGGGGATGGTGCAGTTGAGTTCGGTCTCGACGCCGTATTGGAATTCGAGGGGATTGCCTGTTTCGTTGCAGGTTGGGAAGGGGATCCATTGGATTTCGTCTTGGGCGTTTTGGATGTGTTCGCCTGTTTCGCTGTGGGCGGGTTAGGGGGCGAGAGGGACGGAAGGGGGTGGTTGGGGTCGCTCACGTGCTGCGGTTCATGCATTCTACGGGGATGGCGCCGCCGTATTGGTAGGATGGGAGCACGCCTTCGACGGACGTCTTTGCGACGACATGCTGGGCGAAGTTGGCGATTGCGGTCAGGCCTGCTAGAGCCAGGTAGGGGAGGGAAGGCGACATCGTTTGGGATGTACCGAATTGGCGTGCGCGTGGAGGTGAGGCATGTATTAAGCAGGCCGTCTTGTCGCGAAGGAAGACGTTGTAAAACGCGTAGGTAAAAGTATTAGAACATTATAATGGGAAGTTGGCCATTGTCGAACTGAGAACCGTGATGTCTTCGCCGTGGGCGAGCGATCGTTACTGGTGCGGTGACGCCGCGTCGCTGCTCGGGACAAAGGTTACCCGTTACGGAAAAGTTGCGAAGACGCCGTAACGTGTGAAGCGAACCGTACGGATACGGACTCTGCGACGGCCAGCATAACGGCGAATTTATGGGGTCTCGGATCGTCGTCTACTTTGGGAATACCTTGATCGCATCACCATCTACGGCTGAATCATGCGTATCGAAGTTTATTGTTGAGGTATCTCTGAAGTATTGCCCCTAGCCATTTCTGTAGACACACATCGCTCTGGCGGCTTGGCAAGATGATCGACCATCGCCGGCTCGAAACCTATCACTTTGACCTTGGTTTGTTACTCCAAGACTTCGAATTCATCCCTTCATCATCATTCAAACATGAACCAATGGGACCGACTTGACTCTCAATGGCATTACTATCAATTCAGCATTGACATGCGCTTGGACCTAGAGACTCATTCCTTGCCAGCATTTGGCTTGCGACCAGTCACCAAGACCATCGTCCACGGCATATCCCACCCGTGACCGCCGTACTTCTCAGTGAGATGCTTGACCATATGCTCATCCAGCATCCCACTCGCCTTCGTCTTACTCTCCTCACTCCAAAGCGTCCTGATGACCCAATCCTTCATCATGCCAAAGCACTTCATGAAGTCCTCTGCGCCCTCAATGGGTACGGTCATATTCACCGTTTGGACCTTGACGTCCTCGAATCCGGCCTTCTCCAGCACGGCCGGCAGACGGTCGGGATCGACGAACTCGAACTTCCCGTTGAGCGCCGGCATCAAGTGATCCGGCGTCGGCGCCTCGAATGGCAACGTCTCAAAACATGATCGCATGTCTGGTGCCCAACCCTCGTTGTCTTTATGCCATACTGAAAAGGCGAGGGTACCGCCGGGTTTAAGTATTCGCATTGCATCTACTCAATGCGTCAGCTGATGTTTTTTGGTTATTCATCGCAGACATGCCAGTTCTCAGGGGGATTCAATATTGGGTGTATCATTGCATACCACGTAGAACAGCCTCCGGCTCCGGGATGATATGCATCGCAAAGTTGAGCGTGACATGTGAGAACGACTGCGCCGGGAGACCCGAGTTCTAGTACGGCAGTTAGGATGGAATCGTCATCGTCTGCACAATAGAGTCATACCTGCGCGTCAAGGATTGTGGTCTTGACATTACTCCATCCGTACCTCTCAATCCGCTTTTTCAGGGTATCAACCATGGTGTTATTGACATCCGCACATAGCATTTCACTCTGAGAGAGCACGCTCTCATCCAAGGTCGCCAGGAGGTGCGCAGCAATAGGTCCGGTGCCGCAAGCGTGGTCTAGCAAGGTGAAAGGGGTTTCCGTCGACGCATTGAATCCTGCCTGCTCAAGCAGGAGTCCAGCCGGTTTGCGCATGATGCGCTCCGAGATGGCGATGAACTTGTCCAGCTGCTCATCGTCGAGGTTCTTGTATACTTTATCCAACGCTTCCGACGCCATGGTTTAGGTCGTAGGTATTCTGGAGATAGTAGATGGGGATAGCAAGGTAGCTCGTCGAAGAAGGAATAGGAATGATGGAGCGATCTCATGTTTATATATTCAGAAACATTCATTCTGCTGTCTATAGATTCATTGAGCTCGTCAACTTCTCGCAATATGCAGTAGGAAAAGTCTCCGGAAAGTCTCCGGAGTCCTTGAGGATCAAATCATCAAGTCGCCGTCAGCATGGTTGCATCGGTAAGATATCCTGCTCAGGATGATTGGGTGAGTATTACCCCTTAGGTACAGTCAAGTCTCCGAAGTCACGGCCACATATCTGAATGCTATCGCATCGGTCGAGGGGCATCTACTCTCCAATGTCTGAAGCCGGGGGCCAAGTCGCATCAGGGAGATCTCACAATCATGATATACCTAGAAACAATACTGACCAGAGAGCATGTCTGCTATCATACAACCGGTGACTTATAAGTCATTCTCAGACTAAATCTCCATCACTTGCAGCTCATTGCTGCTTACTACTATTTCGTATCCGTGAGATCGTGGACCAAAAGGGGTTGAAGACGTATGAGAAGAATAACACTTACCTTATATACAATTAATCAGTACCTACAAGTTCAATGTAAGATAATAATTACGATAGGCTTCTCTTCTACATATACTACATTAAGACCACCGAGACTTTTCATGACGTGTATTTATTCTACATCTTGAAAAGGACCTCAGTTATAATATTCCCTACGGATTAGTTGACTCATGGATTATGCAGAACTAGAGGCTATTCAGCAATTAGGTATCCACTGTTGACTCATAGAATATGCAGAAGTAGAGGCTATTCAGCAAAGCCGTACGGCGCACTGCCGGTGCCGGTGTGGATTAGATAGGCCCCTCAAGGTAACCCGAGTGGGTTAAATAGGAGGGGCTGCTGCTCCTAGATTCTCTCCCGTGCAGCAAATCTACCTACAGTCTTTTCGACCTTGGCACTAACCCGCCCTCGACTCTCCCATCCGAGGCTCATTGAAGGACTAGGTAGACACTGCGCTTCCACAACCCCTCGCCCTCCCGCTCCGACTCCCTTCACCATACGGTCCTCTGCCCTCCGTCTCGGGCGCCTGCCGTGCTATCGTCCGTGTCTGGCGCTGAGAGCGTCTGTGCACTTCAGAATGGCTTCTACACAGACCCCCACCACCAAGCCCATGAGCGAGAAGCAGCGGCTAAAGCTCGAAAAGTTCAACCAGAAGAAGGAGAAGCAGGCTGCCCTGCAAGCCGCCCAGCAGAACAATGGCGCCGCCTCCGAGAAGAAGGCCAAGAAGCCCGCTGCCCCGACTGTCGAAGCCAAGGACTGGGTCGAGGAGACCCCCGCCGGCCAGAAGAAGATCTTGAAGCCATTGGACGATGACTTCCACAAGGCCTACATCCCCAACGTCGTCGAGTCCGCCTGGTACAGCTTCTGGGAAGAGCAGGGCCTGTTCAAGCCCCAGATGGAGGCCGACGGCAAGCTCAAGCCCAAGGGCAAATACGTCATTGCTATTCCTCCCCCCAACGTACGGACTCTGCGCTCGAGCGCATCGCCGCATTGACACTGTCGCCCTCTTGCTAATGCTTGTCGCAGGTCACCGGAAAGCTCCACATCGGACACGCGCTCGCGCTCTCCCTGGAAGACACCCTGATTCGGTGGCATCGTATGCGCCAGTTCTCCACCCTCTACATTCCCGGTTGCGACCACGCCGGTATTGCGACCCAGGCCGTCGTTGAGAAGCAGCTTGCCAGAAACCCCGTCAATGGCAAGTCTAAGCGCCAGGACTTCACGCGACCCGAGTTCGTCCAGCTCTGCCAGGACTGGAAGGAGGACACCCACAGAGAGATCAACAAGACGGCGCGCCGATTGGGTATCTCCGTCGACTGGTCAAGAGAGGCCTTCACCATGAACCCGCAGCTGTCCAAGGCCGTCACCGAGACCTTCGTGCGCCTTCACTCCGAGGGTCTGATCTACCGCGCCAACAGACTGGTTCACTGGTCTTGCCGTCTTAACACCGCCCTCTCTACCCTCGAGGTCGACCAGAAGGAGCTCGAAGGAACCACGAAGCTCGATGTCCCCGGCTACGACCGAAAGATCGAGTTCGGTACTCTCACATACTTCAAGTACCCCATTGAGGGCTCCGACGAGATGATCGAGATTGCGACCACCCGTCCCGAGACCATGCTTGGTGATTCCGGTATCGCCGTGCACCCCCAGGACGACAGATACAAGCACTTGGTTGGCAAGACCGCCATCCACCCCCTGATTCCCGGCAGAACCCTGAGAATCGTTGCTGATGAATACGTCGAGAGAGAATTCGGTACCGGTGCCGTCAAGCTGACCCCCGCTCACGACCACAACGATTTCAACCTCGGAAAGAAGCACAACCTGCCCTTCATCAACATCCTCAACGAGGACGGAACCCTCAACAGCAACGCTGGCAAGTACGCCGGCGAGAAGCGATTCAACGTGCGATACCAGGTTATCGAGGAGCTCAAGAAGTTGGGTCTCTACACCAAGTCCGAGTCGAACAAGATGGTTGTCCCCATCTGCAGTCGATCTGGCGATATCGTTGAGCCTCTGCTCAAGCCCCAGTGGTGGATGAAGATGGAGGAGTTCACCAAGCCCGCCATTGATTGTGTCGAGAGCGGCGAGCTCACTATCCGACCCGAGCTCCAGAAGCGACAGTACTTGCAGTGGATGCGCAACCTCCAGGACTGGTGCTTGTCCCGACAGCTCTGGTGGGGTCACCAGATCCCCGCCTACTTCGTTAACATCGAGGGCGAGGAGTCTGGTGATGACTCCAACGATGAGTACTGGGTCTGTGGACGGACAGAGCAGGAAGCGCAGGAGAAGGCCGCCGAGAAGTTCCCTGGCAAGAAGTTCACCCTCCGCCGGGATGAGGACGTCTTGGATACCTGGTTCAGTTCCGCCCTCTGGCCCTTCAGTACTCTCGGCTGGCCCGACAAGACCTCGGACTTCGAGAACTTCTTCCCCAACACCACTTTGGAGACTGGTTGGGATATCCTGCCTTTCTGGGTCAGCCGCATGATCATGTTCTCGCTGAAGCTGACTGGCAAGGTGCCCTTCACCGACGTTTTCTGCCACGGTTTGATTCGTGACAGCGATGGTCGCAAGATGTCCAAGTCCCTTGGTAACGTCATTGACCCTATCGACGTCCTTGACGGTATCACCCTCGACGAGCTCCACAAGAAGCTCTTGATCGGTAACTTGGCCCAGAGCGAGGTCAAGAACGCCGAACGATACCAGAAGAAGGCCTTCCCTCAGGGTATCCCCGAAGTCGGTGCCGATGCTCTGCGCTACTCTCTCGTCCAGTACACCCAGGGCTCTGGTGGTGACATCAACTTCGACGTCAAGACCATGATGGGTTACCGCAGATTCTGCAACAAGATCTACCAGGCCACCAAATACGTCCTCGGCAAGCTCGGCGACGACTTCATTCCCCGCGAGACGAGCGCCATGACCGGCAAAGAAAGCCTTCCCGAGAAATGGATCCTCACCAAGATGAACACCGCCGCAAAGGAAATGAACTCAGCCCTCGAGGAGCGCGAATTCGCCAAATCCACCCAAATCATCCACCGCTACCTCTACAACGAGCTCTTCGACATCTACATCGAGAACTCCAAACTCCTCATCTCGGACGGGACCCCCGAAGAAGCCCGTTCAGCCCTCGACACCCTCTACACAGCCCTCGAGTCCGGCCTGCGCCTCATGTCCCCCATGATGCCCTTCCTAACCGAAGAGCTCTGGCAGCGACTCCCGCGCCGCCCCAACGACACCACCCCCTCCATCACCATCGCCGAGTACCCCGAATACGACGCCTCCCTCCACGACCCGACCTCGGAGACAGCCTACGAGCTCGTCCTCGGCTCCTCCAAGGGCATCCGCTCCCTGATCGCCGACTACGCCATCAAAGACAAGGGAACCGCCTACATCGTGCCCCTGAACCAAACTGCCTACGAAACCGCCTCCGCCCAACTCTCCGCCATCAAATCCCTGAGCGGCAAGACGCCCGTCGACATCAACATCCTCAAAGTCGGCGATGTCGTCCCCGTCGGCTGCGCCGTCTTCCCCGTGTCCGCAGACGGAAACGTCTACCTAGACATCAACGGCCGCATCACAGACGCCACCAAAGAAGCCGAAAAAGCCAAGACCAAGCTCGCGGAAGCCAAAAAGGAAGGCGAGGACATCGACGCCTTCAAGGCCGAGCTCGTGAAGGTACAGGACAAGGACGTCAGCGAGGCCATTCGCGCCGCGGAGAATCGTAAGCGGGACGTCGAGGCCAAGTTGCGTGCTTTGGAGGAGACGATTGGGATGTTTGAGACGTTGAAGATTTAGATTTGGAATGGGTGTTTTTTTTGGTATAAGTCTGCTATTTGCCTAGATATACAACGGGTTTCAATGAAGACTATTGCTTCCTCCTCCTTTCCACTCCTACCTATTCCCACCAAGATATTTCTTCGCTTTGAGATAGATGGGCTTTGCTCATGTACTAGACTATCCATGTTTACCTATCGTGTCTCTAAAATCAAATACCAACTGTTCAACATTATCCAGTGTGACTCCCTGTGAAAAATGTTTGCTCTCTCCTGAATTGACCTCCATGATACGTTATCCCGGCTGTCTTCGGTTTTACGTGGTGAGCTCACCAGGTCATAAAAGATGTGCTTATAGTCTCAAACACGGTAAGAAGCAAGAGATGAGTGGTGTATTTTCTACAACGAAGTACAGATGAAGCCCGAGAACACACATGAAACGGTATGCATCACCAACGAGCCTCTTGTTGTAACCTTGACCCGACAACTATCTATCTATGGAGCTTGTTTGGCGCTTCCTCTCGAATCTCTTGCTTCCTGGTTCTTTCGGAGGTTCAGCAAGAGCCGCATCTGCTCCAGCTCCGTTCTCTCGATTTCTTCTCGCCCATTTTGGAACTCGGCCCATTTCCCAGGTCGAGTGTCTTGTCCAAATGGTTGAGACAATGCTCAGAGCTTGGAACACCAGTGTCTAGACCGTGGTGATGATGATGATGATATATATATACAAGAAGCCTGGATGCCAACCCTTGCTATCCTGACACAAGCAACAACGCCTCTCGGTTCATCGTCACTCTCAATGGAAGATGCCAGAAGGGCCAGGAGGAGAGAAACGACAAAAGAACCCCGATTCAGGGGGACGATGACCGTGACGTCGTGTACCGACGCCAACCCACAAACACGGATGCAGCGGATCTGATGCACGCAGGGTTGGTCTCTTCGCCCGGACAAGAGCGCCCCGATGCATCAGGGATGAGACTAACCGGTATGAGAGTGCCGGCCTGCGGTCATGGTGTATATATAAGTGACGCAGAGAAGTCATGAGCCTCTGGGTCAGCGTTCCCTCACCCCAAACTGCTGGGTAGTAGAAAGGCAGGTCATGCCGTCCCGTGATGAAGCGCAGATACTTGAGTTTCGAGCCCGCATGCGTGTATCCCTCGACATTTCCACGCAAGTGCAGACAGATACCGCCCCAATTTGCCACGCTCAGAAGCGGCACTTCGATATCTTCCAGTCGGAAGTCTCTGCTTCTGTAGTAGTGTCGTCTTGGGGCCGACCTTGTCTGTTTCAAACGTTAGAAGTCAAGAACCAGAACAAGAGAGGTAGAAAGAGAAAGGGGGCTTGAGCAACTTACCAAAAGTCGATGCGGCATCGACGGACAACAGAGTAGCCTTGACATCTCCTGCGGCCAACCAACTCGACTGCCGATGGTGAACCTGGAAGAAATCATGTAATCTGTACTTGCAGTTGTTAGCGTTGTCGGTAAGATCTTCACATCAACGAGACATACCTTCCATCCTTATGCAGGTGGTTGTGCCTATGCAACAGAGCGACGACGATCTGCAATGGCCCATAAAGCCACAGACTCCTTCAGGAGTCGTCCTTGCAGCAGGATCGCGGAAACACAGGTCAACGCCACGAGTATGTTGCCAGTGTGTTTCCCAGCTGGAGTAAGAAACCCCACACGACGCACGAGAGTGGTCCACAGTGAGAACCACAAGAACGGTCAACACTGCCCTGAACAAACAGCGATGTGCCATTCGTCAAGGTTGGCGAGCCATGCCATGCGGAGCAGACAGCAGGCCAGGGATATCCCGTGGATATATCTGTTAGATGTTGTTAGCATACGCAGATCTCGGTTATAGACAAGAAAAGGCAAGAGGTGACCTACACATCTCGTGACGATGGGTGCTTGCTCGGACGACAAGCCAACAAACCCGAAAGATCCCCAATCTCGACCCAACTCCCGGCGATGAATCTTTTGAGCACGCGATGCCTTGGTGCTTGACGGAAGAACCCATCCTGAAATGACACACGACGGACACGACGGTGTGACTCGTGTCGTTCGTCAGGGATGACAGTGCGGTCAGACAGTTTTGTGTTCTTCAATGCCGGTAGACATGCGCACCGACAAACAAGGGTCTCGTCGGCGAGTATGTGGTATGAAGAAGCGCCGAGATATACTGTCGATAGTGAGCGAGAGACCCGCGCCGAAGACGCCGTGGACCTGCACACTGCCGACCGATGGCAGTAAGCCGAGGGGCTGTACAGGCCAACCCGGGGCAGCGAAGCGATGCATTGGTGGTGTCCTCAGCCAACAAGAGCAGCAAGAGTGATTCGCTGCAGGTCTCCAGGCTCCTGACGAGTCAGAAGAAGAGAAAGAGGCCATATGAAGACCGGGAGAAGAGTGGGATGGGAGTTTGCGTAGCAGATGGATCGTGGCGATGACGCTTGCACCCCGCACCGGATAATACGGTGCAGACTGGATGTTGGCGTGGCTTGCTTGGCTGGGTTGCAAACGGAGCGACGCCGACATCTGATCAGAGACCAGAATACCAAGGTCACACACCCCAAGGGTCTGCCGTGATGGAAACCCGGGCAAACAGCGCAGAGTGTCGACGTTATAGCAAAGCTATCGAATTGGCATTAGCAAAAGGAAACAGAGAGATGAGGGAGGATGGACCAACAAGAGACCTGTCCTGAAGACCGACAGAGGCACTCCGGTCATAGCGGAGGACGAAGTACCGGCCAGCAATCGCCTTGGGTGACGACGCCCGATAGATTGGTTTCTTCTCCTGTTCTCTCCAAGTTAGTCATCAGGACTTGGTGTTTCCAGGGGTTCAGTGAGACGTACGGAATGGAACGCCATCATGGCCGTTCCATGACCGAGAAGTCCGTTTGACGCAGACAATCTGTGCCCCAGAGATGCGACAGATGCGAGAACGAGAGCGCTATCTTCCTAGGTTTAGCTGATATGCAGGATGTCGGTTCTAGCAGAGGGCAACTTACTTGAGAATGTTTCTCAGTGCAGTGTCTCGGGAGTGGGAACATCGATATATATATATGTGTATATATAGTATATATATCGGCAGAACCCTCATCCAAAAGGAGAAGGTCAGACACCATTCGTCTTGGGAAGACTAACATTAGCAACTGAGCAGCCTCACGCCTGGAAGATAATCATGATAGATAGATAGACTTACGACAATCAAAGTCCCTGAACCAGGCACGAATCCCGTACCGTGGCTAAAAGCAGAGACGTGGCACGGAGAAGAAATCCGAGGAACTTGAGATGTTGTAGGTGAGGCGGAGGAGGGTCAAGATCTCGTCAAGAGGGTGCTGTAGAGAGAACAACAACGGTTAGACACTCAACGAGTTAGGATTCAGGGTCAAAGGTGATGGAGCATTGCCGACATCAATACAGACAAGACTTACTGATTCCAGGAGAAGGAAGGGACCTGCCGTTGTCTCCAAAGGAATAACGGAGATGCGTTGGAGCAAAAAGGATCTGCGGGGAGCCTTGAGAGTCGACGCATTAGTATCCGTGGGCCATGAATGGTAAAGTAATGGGAGTCATAATGGCCAGTATGCAAGTTGTTGTTGGATACGGGTGGTAGGATGGAGCCTACTTACAGAACAAGGGCCATGGGACCACAGAGCAGGACATTGAGCATGAAGGGCCCGACGAAACGGAACAAGAGTCTGGGTGGTGGATGAAGACAAGAGTCTGAGACGTGGATGAGGACAATTGTCGGAAAAGAGCGTTGAACATTGAGATGGCGTGAAGATGGTGATAATATTGACTGGAAGTCGATCTGCCTCAGACACAAGGCGTTAGTCTCTTTGATTCATACAAAGAGAGACGAACCCCGTAGTGTCAAATGCACCGCCGATGGCAATGCATCTCGCTAATGGGGCATGATCGGGTGAAGTTGACTTACTGGACAAGAGGGCAGAGAAAGAGAGCTTGTCGTCTATATATACCACCAAAGCCGTTGCTAACATGGACCATGGGCTAGGAAGGACGACCGAACCCGCCGGATCCATTCACACTCAAGAGTCTGACTGAATCCGCCAGATCCATTCTCAACCAGGAGTCTGAACCCGCCGGATCCATTCACACCCAAGAGTCTGTAGCGGATGTCTGGGGGGGACTGGGGATGTCTTAGGATGGTCTCGAATATATCTGACAAGAGCAGCCAGGCGCCCAATAAGAGGGGAAAAGCCTGGCGATGGAACATCACGCGGTCCCAAATCTCAGTGTGTGAGGAGCAGAATATATAATATAAGTCCGCAGAAGTAGACACGACGACGACGATGACAGCAACGTCGACGACATCGACTACATGATGGAGTCAAACGAAACCATTACATCGTGATGATGGAGTCTTGATGGGTTCAAGATAAAAAATAACGTGAAGATGATGGCTTGGGAGACCAAGTGGATGACTGGAGGCTCAGAAAAAATGATGAAGAAGGGAAGAAAAGAGAGGAGAAGATGGGAGAGAGAGAGAAGGATATAGGACAGCATGAGAAGAGAGGGGGCCCTCGAAAAGAAGGAAAGGGCTCGAAACCCTGTGAGGGGTTACATCCCCTTTGTGACCCCTACTCGTCAACGATGACTTCACCAGTGAAAGACAATGGCAACTTCGGACTTCTGAATAACAGGGTCGTGCGTAGGGGTTAATTGCGTTATCGATTCTGTCTACACGGCATAGCTGCGAATGTGATTTCTCCTTAGTTGCGTATTCGTGCTGATAGGGGGTTGCACAACTGCTTAGTTGCGTTTTTGTTCATCTAAGCAAGCAACAAGTCTCTGGAAAGACATGGAAGGCACAGGCATGGGCTCAGGATTGTTGGGAAGTCGGTGATGTATTGTCCAGGCGGGTATGATGCACAGGAGAAAGGTCTAGACGGAGGAGAAGAGGCCAGATTGCATGTAACTCATCCAGGGGAGCCTCATCTGTTGAGATCCATGACGACAGCTCCCATTGTGATGCACAAGACCATGGTCTAGACTCTCAGGAAGAGGCAGGAAGATTGTGGCACTCTCCTGTCTCGCTTAGTCAAGGGCAGTCGCCGACACTGACGCGGGTCCCCTCCTGGTTGCGGGCCCTCTCTAAGTCCCCTCCCCCCCTAGTGCCATTCCCGCTTAGGTAAGTACTACAGGCAGGTCGCCTCTGTGTGAGAGTCCTGGCCCCCTCTGCTTAGGCCACTTACACAGGGAGCTTGGCTTCTTATCAACAAGGAGATAAGTATTTGGTGATGTTGGTATTCATTGACAAGAGTTGAGAATCTTGGAGCCATGGTAGCTATTCGTGGACGACCGGTTGAAGGAATTACTGAGAGCAGCTCTCACCATAGCAGACTAGCAGCCTAGCATCGTAATTGACACCGCATTCTCCTCCCATGCCATGCAATTCGATCGTGAAGACTTCGTGAAGCACCGACTCGATTCGATCATAGCCCACAACGCACACCTCCCATCAGAATTGCTTCGACTCTGTCCCCCTCCTTCAACGACTCTCCTCCCGACGGCAAGCAGAGCAGACAGTTCGAGCCTCTGAGACTACCCACACGAGAGCTCCGTTGCTGACCCGTACTCGTAGCCACGAGCCTTCCCTGCGAGTCGACAACCACGACGGCACGATGATACTCCGGCCGAGCCTTGTCGAGCGAGAACGCATGCCCGAGAAACACAGGGACCTTTGGGAGTCCGGCTGGCGAAATACCCGACATTTGGCGAAGAGAGGGCAACACGAAGAGGTGGAAGGTGACAAGGGCTGAGGCAGGGTTGCCAGGAAGAGAGAAGATAGGCTTGGAGATGCGTTCGCCAGCGTTGTTCTTCACCGGCACGGTGGCGAACGTCGTCGGCTTGCCAGGCTTCATAGCCACACGACCGAAATGAATCGTTCCTCCAAGCGTACGCTCGATCGTCGGTTTCAAGAGATCCAACTCGCCCATCGAGACGCCACCCGACGTAATAACAACATCGACACGACGGAAAGCATCTCGCAGGGACTCCTCGAGAGTGCCCGGAGCGTCAGCCGCTATGCCCAGATCCACAACCTCGAACCCTTGCTCTCTCGCAGCACACATCAACGTAACACGGTTCGTATCGCGGACCTCCCCGAGACGAAGAGGCTCCTTTCGGCCGTGCTGCACGATTTCATCGCCCGTCGACAACACACCAACAACAGGCTGACGATAGGTTTTCACTTCGGTGACGCCGACGGCAGCAAGAAGACCGATCTCTCCTCCAACAGCAGAAACAAGCTCCCCCTGCGTCAATATGGTCGACTCAGCTTTGATGTCACTGCCAACCTCCCTAATATTCTCTCCTTCCCGTACGCCCTCGATGGAAATCTGGACCTCCTTTTCCTCCTTTCCATCATCAGACATCGTCTTGAGAACAGTGTCCTCGACCATAATGACAGCAGTGGCTCCAGGGGGCAAGGGGGCGCCAGTGGTGATGCGGGCAATCTCGCCCTCCTTAAGCTCTTTCACCTCTCCAGGGGTAGCATGAGAAACAGACACAACGGGGAAGACACCGTTTATCTTCCCATCCTTGGGGACAACGACCGCATACCCATCTACAATACTGGCTCTGTATCCTGGTACGTTCTCCCGAGCAGAGACAGTCTCAGCCAGAACGCGGCCGGCGAGGGATATGTCTACCTTCGATGTGATGATTTCAGGGGCTGGCGTGTGCTGTTTGATTTGCTCGAGAGCATCATCTACAGATAGCATCGGGTAGGGCGACTCTCGATTCCTCCGTGAGGGTCCGAGACTGGGGTCATTGGATAGATGGCCAGTCCCAGGGGCTGTATGTCTGACAGGAGCTGAGTGACCATGCCCATGACCATGACTGTGACCGTGACCATGACTATGGCTATGACCACCATGCCCATGAGAATGCGTTTGACAGGACTGAGAGGAAACACCAGCGTCTGCTTCCAGCTTCTTCAAGCCACCAGCATGCAGCTTCCTCGAATCCATCCCAGCAGCCTGTACGCAAGCATGGGGCAGCAACTTAAGGATAGCTTCCAAGTTCTCCCTAGCCCCTTTTGGCGAACCCGGCAAGGTAACGATCACAGACTGATTTCTTACACCAGCAACAGGTCGAGACATCATGGCAACTATGGCCGTCAGTGAACCACATCCTCCCAATTCGATAACAAGCCCATCATAACTCGAATCCACTTACACGGCGTGACACGCAGAGACGCTGCCAACATCGCATGGACGAGACCAGAAGCATGCTTATCTAACACGTACGAAACAGCCTAAAAAGGGGCAAACACCACACGAGTGAGCGAGAGACACACAAACGCTGAGACGAAACAAGGAGAGAAGAAGAAGGCCCGCCCACCTCGGGAGTTTGGTCGCTCGTAGCGAACCCAGTACCGCCAGTCGTCAGGATGAGATTGGCAGGCTCCTGGCCATCAGTCAAGTCTATGAGTTGTTGCTCGATCTGCTCGAAATCATCGGTTACGATCACCGTATCAGTCACCTCCCACGTCTTCGATCCCTCACCCTCCAGGACCTGTCTCAACACAGCCGCTGAAGCATCCGTCGACGGGTCTTTAGCCGCAGTCGTCGAGACGATGATCAGGGCCACTCTGAGCGGTCTGTCCATTTTGAAGGGAGCTGGCTGTTTATTCCGGGTTTGAAACAGTGTATTGTGAGACAAGAAGGTAGAAGACAGCATCCGGACGAGCCGCGACGTTAATTCACGGTGGGGAGCAGGCAGGGTGGCGTTACTAACAAGCATTGCCTGCCTGCCTACATATCTCGTGCTACAGTCAACTTGCCCCTTGTTCAACGTGACACTCAGGGGTCAAGATCTCGGAATAATATATTAATCCGTAAATGTTTATATTTCAGAAGAAAATATTCTCTCAATCATGGACGGCAATAGAAGGAAACCGTGAACATTACAAGATCAACATCTATATGACTACCTAGAACAAAAGACAAAGAGCTAAAGATCACTCACCCCGCAGCACGTCCGATCCCGAAAACCGGCGGCCGTCGTTCGTCATTCACCCTGGCAACGCGGGGTCGGGGATACGGATACAGACGGCAACCCTCGGGCCTACTCGGAGATAAACGATAAGATAAGCACGGACTCCACTCCAAACCGTTCCCGCCAAATCTTGCCTGCAGCTTAACGCGCCTCAGTCGCATGGGTCGTGGGATGTACCTTCTGCGGTAACTCACTCACAAAGAGGCAATTCAACAACCAGAACTAACGTTATGATAAAACTCACATTACTATTCACATAACAGCAAGTTTACAGTCATCATGGTCAGAATAAAGGAGCGCTACCTGCTAGTCAACATCCTCTACCCGACCGAGCTGGGTAGTCGAGCCAACCTACCCGATGTCGTCCTTCTCAACCAACCTACCAGCGACGAACTAACCCCCGTTGCCCTCCTCCGCGCCATACGCGCCGAAGTAGCCGCTCTATTCGGCGACCACGGATCCGGCGCCCTCGAAGGCGGTGGTCTTTCAGGTACATCCATATCCTCCTCGAATACCGCCCACAATGGAAGCCAATGCTAATGGCATATGTTTGTGTCCCGCAGTCAAGTATCTCTCGCAGGCAACTTCGACCTTCATACTGCGCATCGGACGCGGTTCCTACCGATTCGTTTGGACGGCACTGAGTCTCATGAATTCCATTCCCGTTCGGAATGGCAAGCCCTGTGTGTTTCGAGTTGTTCACGTGAGCGGCACCATACGGAAAGTCGAGGAGGAAGCCATCCGCCGCACGCGCAAACTCATCTTCGAGGCCAAAGGAGGGCAGGCTCCTAAGGCATCCGACCCCCTTACCAGTATCTTCAGCAATCCGGACCAGCACAGTCGAACATCCAAGAGGGACTCATCTCGCATACAGGAGGACATTGGCAGCGACGTGGAGATGACAGAATTGAGTGACGGCTGAGACATCATGGCTTTGGAGTTCTTCGGATTACCTTGACACCGATATCCCCTTTCGGAGGCGGAGGCATGCCATCAAACTCGTCATCTTCGTCAGGGATAAGGTCGGGGGTGGCAGCGCGCGTGTCAGCATCAGCAGGAGCATTCTCTCTCTGCTTCTGCTGCTCCTCCTCCCACTCCTTCTGCTCCAAGGCATCGTATTCGGCTTTCCTGTCGATCCAGCGCTCCTGGATGTCCTGTATCTCCATCACAGACGACTCATTGCGCATCGCCACCTGCCAGATCGTGTCGTTGGCTCCCTCGGCGCCGCCAAAGACGTATCCACCGGCCCTGTCGATCACGCGCAAGAGCTGCATCATACTCTTTTTGTTCTCGACCGCAAGCGTCTCGAATCGGACGAGCGCGAAGCTTTCCACCAGGTTTGCGACAGCTTCATTCAACCGGGTAAATTTGTCACCTCCGATCGCGGAGGTTTCCTGTTCCAGGAGGGGCATGAGGTACGACAAGTCATCGACTTCGGTGTAATACTCGAGGTTGAATGGGAGAGGGTCGTATGTAGAGATCTTATCGATCTTGGTAAGGACGTTAATATGGGGGAGGTCCATCTGCAGCATGGCGCGGAGGGTGAGGAGGAGGTTCGACAGGTAGAGGGAGGGCTGTGTGAGGCAGAAGCTATCGGACAAATGGACGGCAGCGAGCTGTTCCGATGTTAGTCGCCTATATAAGTGACTCTGGTATCGCATGTAGCTTACCCGATAGCCCAGTTTCTGCAGCTTGAAGAAGATGTTACGCAGGGAGTTATGATGTGTATATAGCTCGACCTGACCGGGACAATCAAAGAGCACATATGAATCTCCCAGTTCCTTAAGGCCCGCCTCCAGCCATTCCATGTTGTTTTCGAGCTCTTCAAATGCGTAGAGAATACCGCCGTTTGGGCCGAGCTGGTCATCGGCCATGATCTCCTCCAGAGTGACGAGATCGCGAATGTCCAAGGCGCAAGGATAGTTGGTCTTGTCGTTCGCGGGATCGAGGTTGACGACGGAGCACTCTCGTCCGATTGCGCTCATGAATTGGTGCACTATAAAGACATAACATGGTGAGCGACAGCATCTTAAGAAGTCGCGAGAGCATCACAAAGACTTATGGTTGGAAGATGGACTTACTTCCGTCGCAGTACGTGCTCTTCCCAGCACCGGGACTACCGAGAACCAACTGTGCGAAAGGCATCGCGACTACGTGCTCAGATTTCGTGAATTTGCTGAATTACCAGGTGATTGAGTGAAGGAATGGAAGTAATCCGTACAGAAAGACTGCCCGGTAATGAACAAAATAACTGGAGTTGTTCTGGCTAGAACCGAACACACGCGATGAATGTACCTTACATCTGATGGTGGGCATCATCGTTAGCGCTCGAGCCCCCCCTCCAGCCGCTAAATTCGTTGGTTCGCGACGGATTACGGAAGGCATTACGGATTCCATTACGGAAAGTTACCCCTCCAAGACAAAACGTCACGGACCTTCCCCTGCAATTTCAGAGCGGTAAAACACGGCAAAACCCGTTTAACGAACGGGACTTTCGCAGCAACGCGCCGTTGCTATGAAGATCCAAGATTGTTGTTTAACTTCACCTTATCGATTACATACAGACTGAATCCCATGTCCGAGTGACGATCCATACGCGATACTCACCCGCCAACGTCTCTATCTCAACAAAACTGCCATTGATCTGTCTACTCTTCATATCCACCCGATTCTATCTCATTAATTAATCCATAACAAACAAGATGGCGCCAGGTTAGCATATAGAACGTATCCTCACCAGTTCAACTTAGCTAACACAATCCAACAGCCCAATTCGAGCTCGCGCAACCGCCAAATGACGCCATATCATCTCTAATCTTCGCCCCCGAGTCTCCCTCGCGTCTCCTCGTCTCCTCCTGGGACAAGAATGTCTACCTCTACGACACACAGACCCCCAGCGCCGTCGAAGGCCAGCTAGGCTCCCTAGTCCGGACCTTCGAGCACCGCGCCCCCGTGCTCGACGTGTGTTTCGGCGCCGACGACAACGAGGGCTTCAGCGCCGGCATGGACTGGCGCGTATTAAAGCTCGACCTGCTCACCGGCGAGCAGACCGTCCTCAGCAAGCACGGCGCCCCCGTACGGAGCGTCGTCTACAGCCGAACACATTGTACGTCCCCTCACCCTCCCATCCATACCACCCAACTAACAACACCCCGCAGCCCTCGTCATCTCCGCCTCCTGGGACAGCACCCTGCACATCCACGACCCAACCAACCCAACCCAACCCCCCCTCTCAATCCCCCTCCCGGCAAAACCCCACGCCCTCGCCGCCAGCCCCTCCAAGCTAATCGTCGCAATGACCTCGCGCCTCGTCCACATCTACGAGCTCTCCACCCTGTCCGCCTCCATCTCCTCGACCCCACAAACCGTCCCACCACCCTGGCAACAGCGCGAATCCTCCCTCAAATTCCTCACCCGCTCCGTCGCCGCCATGCCCTCCGACGCAGGCTACGCCACCTCCAGCATCGAGGGGCGCGTCGCCGTCGAATTCTTCGACGCCTCCATGGAATCCCAAGCGCGCAAGTACGCCTTCAAATGCCACCGCCAAACCCAGCCCGGTGAAAACGGCGCCACGACAGACGTCGTCTACCCCGTGAACGCGCTCGCTTTCCACCCGACGTACGGCACCTTCGCGAGCGGCGGTGGCGATTCCACCGTCGCGCTCTGGGACGCCGATGCCAAGCGTCGCATGAAGGTTTATCAGAAGTTCCCCGATAGTGTCGCGGCGCTTGCCTTCTCTGCTGACGGACGGTTCTTGGCTGTGGGTGTGTGCCCTGGTTTCGAAACTGGTATGGAGGATTACAGTGGTGAGGGCCGGACCAAGATTATCTTGAGGGAACTCGGTGAGAATGAGGCTTTGCCCAAGGGTAAGGCGAAATAAGTCAGGGGAAGGAAGTCTGGGGAGGTGTCAAGGGGGGGAGAGAGCAGAGTTGAAGATGGTTTTAGTGCATTTTCCAGATCAGCAGAGTCACGACGCACACCTGCACAAGGCGACTCTCGACGATACTAATTGGCAGCTGAGAAAAAGATGGGCGCTGCCGACGGTATAGCAAGTGCAAGTAGGACTCATCTTCCTAACAAATATATGTGTGCTTACACTTCGGTAGCTACTTGTTCTGGAGCAAATAAAGAGACAGAAAAAAAGACAATAAAAACAAAGTAAAATTATCTATGCTTAGCTATGCTCTAATCTGGTGAATTTCGATATCATATCGACTTTTCTCTCTCCTTTACTTTAACATGAAGCAACATTCCATTATAATGCGCAAGTCAATCAGCAATCACTTCACTCACCCCCTGGCTGATGTTTCGAAGCACCATAATAGCTGGCAGGTGTAATAAAAGAAATCGTGGCGACCAAAACCCTTCGCAATATCTCCTCACTCGAGTATCATACTTCCATCGCCTCTTCCATCTCCGTGTCTCGGTCTGCGGGGTCATTTTCGCATGGGGGCACGGAATCATGGCCACTGACTTCGCAGGCATTCGTCGTCATAGGTGTATGATAACGCTCATTTTCTGCCAAGCTCAACTGTTCAATGTTGTCTCTCGCCTGTTCATACGACTCATCCGTCACGCTCTCATCATCATCATCACTATCACTGTCTATCTGGAATATGAGCTGTTGCGGAATTCCAAGGGATAGTGGCGGTGTTTCTCGGATGCAGCGACTTTGTGATCTTCTCTTGAGTTTTCCGAAGTTCTCAAACTCAGAGGACTGTCTCATTCGTGGTTTCGCCATCCTTATAGCTGGCCTGGACATGGACCTAGATCTTAGGTGAAGCGGTGGCGTGCACGGGACTTCACTTTGGGACTCCTTCGTCACGACAGTCTTCCGCTTCTTCGCGATTGAGCTGTCCGTGAAGTTCTCTCGCGTTGGCCACAAATCGACAGCAGCCTGCGATCCATTCGGTCCTTTCGGATGTGGCTTACTAGTAGCTAGTTGTGTCACAGGTCTCCGTACTGCTTTTTCGGCTTCCAAGGAGAGTTTTCCCAAAACAGATAGCGACCTCGATCGTTTGCGTTTGTGGCTATGCTTCACTATCATACCAAAGGCAGCTTCGGGACTCGCTTCTTCTTCTGAGAATCCGTCGCCAAGGCCCCAGTTCGAGTTTGATTGGCGTTTGGTAGACTTTGGAAAGCGGAATTCCTCTTCTTCACGGTGGTTGTGTAGTCGAAATACCCCTTTTGTGACATACGAGGGGACATTGCCAGCGAGATTATCGACGCCATATGACAATGAGTGTTCTCTATTTCGTGAAGGGGGCGTTCCAGTGCTCTGTGTGTGCTGTCTCCTCTTGGAAATATTACTTTGTTGATCGATTTGGCGGCTTCTGTCCCGGCTGTGGTCGCCAGGGGTTGGTGTATCATGGGGTTTCCTAATCCGACTCCGACCTCTTGAGTGACCACTATGTGTCGAAGTGGTTTCCGACTGGGTTTGGGACTCTGATTCACATTGAGATGAAAAGGCGCGGTGACTGGTCGAACCCAGTTCAACAGATCCATGACGTGACGGCGGCGAATAGTTTTTCGAACCAACGTCACTAAACAATGGTAAACAAAAAAACCGTGAAATATGTCTATTTTATTCATACCTTGAAGAGCAAGTTTCTAAATTAGGCCCAGCAACCGGTGCTGCAGACCTTCTACGTCTCGAGTTCGCCGTCACAGGCGAGGCTGTTCTACACCTCGCAAGTTCATCTGCGTGTTTCTTCACGTCCGTTTCACGGGGCGGTTGAGAATCTGGCACTTGACTCAGATAGCCAGTCGACTTCGTGCGTCGAAGAATTGCACGAATACTCGGAGCCATAAGAGCAAGGGAGGGAGACGAGTTGGCAAGGATAGAGTCCAAGGAGGCAACAGTAGGCACATCGGCCTGAGATACCAGTTCGGCCATTTTCCCAGCAAGATTTTGACCTAAGTAAGACAATGATGTACAAATATCCCCAAGCAATTGAGTGAAGCGTCTTGATACCCCTAGAGCTGGACAGAATGAGGCGGGCTCATCGAGTGTTTGGCCTATACTGCTCATTGAGTCCAGCTAGCATGACATATTCAAGCCAAGGGGGGGACAGATCGAGAGTCGACGCGAAGATGGAAACAGCCAGGTGTCCAAGAGGCAAGAGAAACCTGCATCTTCTCTAGATGCATCATACTCTACATGGTGACTGCCGTGAAAGGGACGCTCCTGCTCTGTCTTCTATGTCATATGGATAAGAGGAAGCGACATTCATGAGACGGCAGACCAAGGAAAGTGTTAGGCACCTTGATGTCGATGTGTGTTTCATCTTGAGAGTGAGTCCTTCCTCACAAATAGAAGCTCATTTCATCTGAGTTCTGTGACGCAACCCTTTCAGATATCGTCGTTCGTTCCTGCATTTTCTCTGTCGATGACACAGAAGAAATAAGAATTCCTGCGAAAAGTTAATGACGTTCGGCAACCCCATGGGTGAGTCGGTAGTTGCTGCTTCATTCAGCCCAAATCTTCACAACGGCAGTCGCATATCTCTGGCGCCCATACTCGGTCTTGCCCGTATCATAGCTGAATTGTCTCGTCTACAGATCGAGTTAATGATGTAGCTAGCCGATATTGACTGACATCCATACGATGTGTGGCCCCAGCAGACTCCATCAAGCCACGAGTCTAACAAGACTCCCGAAGCACAACGTACGTCACTGACTCTCAATCTGTTTCAGGGAAAGACAAGGATGCAGGAACCAGCCCTACAAGGCAAAATAGCGAAATGACTGACAGCCTGGATAATTGCGTGCTGCCGTGCACCTACGACGAACGAGTTAGCATTGGCGTCGAGACTAACTCACCGGCCAAATTTGAGGCAAATCTAAAGCGCAGATCAGAGCAGATGTCGCTTTCCGAAGGAGGTTTGAGCCCACCATGCACGGATTAAACCGTACGGCTTAAGCGATGTAGGGACGAGACTAGAGAGACAACCCTACCGGTACACAGCCGCATCCTTTGGATCTTTAGCCCTCAATCCTGCCAACTCCCCTACCTATAAAGGCAAAGGGCAGGCCTATAAGACGTTGGTGCTAGCGAGTAGCCATGGCCCATGGGTCTAAAATCTTACGCTAGAGGACTGCACCCCCAGTCTGCGAATCCACGAAGGAGTCCGTATTGAACGTACGGAATAAAAAGCAAAGGGTTGCGCCGTCTCACGTCGTACCGTCAGGCATATATTGTGTGAAGCCATGAAACTTCATACCAACACTGATAATAATGAAGAATCGTGGGTGACTGGACTCGTAGCCATCCTGGTTTCGCCCTAGATCGACAGACAGCATGATCTACACTACGTAAACAGTACGATCTGTGCCTGTCGATCCCTTTCCGGTTTCAGTCCTCGAACACTCCCTATTATGCTCCGTACACTGTACCGGTAAATCGCTCGCATGAGGGTTATCGTGGCTGAGCTGTGATGTATTCCGTTCATATGAAACGGAAGCAAGGTTGGAGGAAGGAGGAACGGGATCGATTTGGGACAACGATCCTCATATCATTGGTTGACGATGGAGTTGGGCATCAACTGTCGACACCGGAATTCCGCATCAAACATCACACTGACAACATGACGTTGATATATGGATCCGCAGTGGTCCTACGGAATAGTAGTGCCGTATGTGTGATGCTCATGCGAATCCTGAGACGCACGCCTCATCCTCTGCTGCTGTCGACGCAACGAGTCGTTGCTGTCGTGGTCTTTTGCTCCATCAAGACTCGCTGGATATTGCTGTTTCTATCCTCAGCCTTCATCTGTCACAACACGTATTACTTCGTATACGGCATGGATCTGTGCGCGTAAGCCGTATGCGAGTTATAGGTCTTATTCTCCGATAAATGAGCCTCTCACTCAAGGGGACGCCAGGGACACAAGGGGACACCTTGTCGGCATGTCAGTCAGTGCCTGCGGCACCTGCGGCACTTGTTGGTTGATATCGAACGATTCCAGTCGAGGGGGCACCCAGGCCGTTAACATGTCTCAACCCTCATACAACAGATGCCCGTCATCTTCTCATCGGTTACTCGTACATATATGTATGATGCTGTATACCCGTCGATTTTCATGCTGTGCGACATATCACGCAATGAACTAGTATCCGAAAAGCCGCGGCCGCGCGGCGCGAGTGGTGAAGCGGTGAGCTAGGAAGGAAGAAAATTTCTTCTTCTTCTTCGACAGAGTTTTGTCGTCGTCGGAGTGTCGTGCCGGTTTTGACGGCATTGAGTGAGCGAAAGATTCTGCCCTTGCCACAATAACGTATGCGCAGAATACACTACATATGGCCCTATCTGAAAAGGGATGCCATTCACCGCCTGGAAAATACGTGTCAGAAGAACCCCTGCACGGTTGTGCGTGTGTAGCGCACGAAGCGCTTTGGATCTTCGTTCGAGGCCGTAGCAGGTACGATACAATAATGTACTTGGTGAAGTCCTGGCTTCCAGACGCCGCAAACCAGAATCCAGAAAGACCTCATCGTCAGGTCTTCAATACCAGCCACCAAACCTATCAAACTGCCGCGAGGCGATCATTGGGGTTAGCGTGCTGCGCACTAATCTAGTGCTAGCGCAGGCACTGGGCTAAAATGAGCTAGTGAGGACCCTGTGGGGTTTAGTTAGCGACGGGGAATCGTCTGTTTTCCAGTCGAACGCTACGAGCTACCTATTTCGTCGATTAAGTGCGTGGACTAGAATCTTGTCAGAAAGAGAGAAGAAACACGAGACAGGCTACGACATAGTGTTCGAGATGAATATCATAGTGATGAGGTAAGAGAGGTAGGTAGGTAGTAAAAGTCAATACGTGGAGAGTCTGCTGTTGCTGGAATGTTTTATCCCTTGGATCCATCGGCAGGACGCCGTATTCCGTACGGGCTACGAGTGCAGCGATCGTACGGATTGCAGCGCGGCACAGAGCGAGCGAACGAATACCCGAGCCGGGTAGGAAAAAGACCGTCTGTTTTCCATGCGGTTTCAGGAATAACTTAGCTCGTATTGTTGACGCCATTGCCAACCCATGTTCCCGAGACCCGTATCCCTTTTAGTGTAAGCCCATCATTGTGCAGGAAAGTCTTGGAACCTCCGGTGGCAAGTCTCTTGTCGCGCGGTTTGCTGCGAAGGCATGCGAGGCCATGTACTCCGTACCTGCCGCCGTCCGTTGCATGGGGCATGGAGCATGAGCATGGAACAGGAGCATGGAACATGGAACATGGCATGGCCGTCATGGCGGGATGGATCCCAGGCCGACCTTTCTCAAACATTCTTCAAATTAAACTCGCGGAGCATTAAGCTGGAGCTCGGTAATCCGTAAAGCTGGAGTCGGAGTCCATCGATCTGTGTCAACTCGCTTATAAGATTGCTGTTATTTTTACTGCAACGTTCATAGTGTACCAAGATGGGGCGTTGACTCTAACTGCACGCTTCCGATCGCAAGACAATAGTAGATAGGCAGGCAGGCAGATAGTAGATTCCGTAGTGTACTATGTGAACCGTTAATCGTACGGAATACTTGTGTAAAAGATCTGGCTAGGACGACAACGGTTCGGATGATAGTCTCGAAGAGATACTATTCCGTTAATCCGTAATGCGTGCTATGCAGTTAGTTAGATAGTTCACAATCGGCCCCTTTTTCATCCGTTGATTCCAGGGCAGGCGGGCAACTCCTTCTGTCCTGCGTCTTGACTCGCACAAACGGCATGTGGCCTGACATCCGAGTTTTATTTTTGCTTCTTGTGTATATTCCAGTCACTTATGACCACGCAAACGACGTGGACGTACGAGTAGGACTCAGGAGATTCGTCCGTTTGCTTACGAATAGTAGCCCAGGGTTACCGGCGCACATATTGCTATTGCTGGCAGTACTTTTTAGTCGCCTGTATTCCAAACGGAGTTTCCTAACGGAATCCCGGGAGTCACAAACAATCTCTCGCCAGTGGCCAGACCAAGGCCCATTCTCGAGTTACAGAGTTACAGCAGAGAGCCATTCGGGCCAAACGGACTACGGGCTTCGTGCCTCGGGCCATAATCTAATAATTACCTACGGATCCGTAGACCACTCATGCCAAATCATTCCAGCTCAGAATGCCCAGCCCTGGCTTGACCGTTCGTGGCGTGCAAGCCTGCAGCTCCCACTCGTCGGGACGGCTGTGCATATGTACCTAATTCTGTAGCCATACTAGGCGCACGCTTTATCTCTTCACTAGAACGCCTGCCTACGAGTCTTGGTAAAGTACGGAATACAACCTAGAACCACTGCAACAAACGGAGGTGCGGAATGCTGGGATACTCGTCGAGGTACCTCTCCGTGCATTATTCCGAATTTGGCGAGGTGTACTTCGTACCGCTAATATTGGCGCCAGTCAGGGTGCTGATGGTGCTGATCATGGCAAGTGCGGAAGTACCTCGTACCTCCTCCATACAGTACGCAGCGCTTCAGCGCTTCAGCCCGCCCTACGAGTCTTCGACCCACGCACGCACGACTAGCACCAGCACCAGCACCAGCACCAGCACCAAGCAGTCGGCAGGAGTCTCCATACATCTACTTATACCTACCCGGTCATGTCACTTACATATTTACACACATGATTCCCTCCCTCTCGGTTGCTCGTCTTATTGTTTGTTTTTGTTTTTAATTATTCTCTTGTCTCCCCCCCAAGAATTGATTTGTGCTCCCCCTCTTCCTCGCTTTACCCTCCGATTCCACAGGTCACGAATCCACGCTTGTCCTGTCCAATACCCTTCGTTGGCGTATAAAGAGAGAGTCGTGTCCCTCGCTCGTCACTCACTCACTCTCACTTACACACCGTCTATCGCTATCGCTTTCGCTCTCGCTACTTGACACCTCACGACCGAACTGTACTCTGATCGCGTGACTCTCTCATCGCTGCAGTGAATCATCAGTCATTCTCTTCATCACGGAGCGAACACACCTCTGGAATATGGGCAGGAACTCCCGCCTTGGACAGCAGTTCTGTTTTCTCGCACCTTGAAGAAGAAAACAATAAAATAAATTTTTAAAACACAACAACAAACGACAAACACAACGACAACAAACAAATCCCACGAAGAGCAAAATGGTTCACAATAAGAGCTTCTCGATGGCGGCCATGGACGACGACGACTTCGAGTTCGACGAGAGCTACTTCAGACAGTTCTATAAACCGCTTTCGAACTTGCCGACGCCTCCGCCCTCGACTCGCAACTCATCGGCCAGCCAGAGTCCCCGGGTATCCCTGGATGACACCGAGGGTCCCAATGCTCAGTTCTTAGGTCGGTTCAGATTCTGCATGAACTCATGTTTGTTGATTTTACCGTGCATAAAAATAAGCTGACTTCCCCCGACAGGCCCAGCAGCCCATCTGGCCAGGATGCTACCGCCGGGAGCTTCGGTCATCACACCGTCTATTCCCACGGTCCAAAAAATGCTGGCCAGGGCTCAATTGCCCATGGATATCATCGCGCTAGCCGTGTGTATTCTAGACTCGCTGGACTCCAAGTTCTCGCGCAGCTGGCGGATCGCGTTCCCGCTGAACCGTGTCGGCCAGCCACCGTCGAAGCGACACACGCTGCCCTCGGCACCGGGGCACGCCACCCACATCAACGCCGTGTTTCCCGAGATCATCATCCTGGCGGCGCTAATGATTGCCAACAAATTCGTGGAGGACATGCAGGAATCGACGCGCGACTTCGCCGCGAACTGGGGCATCAACATGTGGACGTGCGAGCAGGTCAACTTTACCGAGCGTTGCATCATGGAGAGCCTGGGCTACCGTATCATGCCGCTGTGGGATCCCGCTCTGATCAAGCAGGCGCGGCACGACATCGAGATGGCGCGGCGGGAGATAATCCAGGAGAGCGCCCAGTGCGTCGACGAGGAGAGCAGTAGAAAGCACTTCAAGTCGATGAGTTCGGGTCATGCCGTCATGGGGTTGGGCATGCAAATGACGCCGGTGACGACGCCTTCCTCGGAACGAGCGACATCCTTCGGTCCCATGTAAAAGGGCCGATCGCTTCTTTTTTTGCTTTTTATTTTTCTCTCTGATCTTTCGCTTTCTCTCGCTATCTCTGCTCGCATTTGCAGTGTTCGATCGCACGGCGCTTTGGTGTTGCTGGATTATGCATGCAGGCCGCTCGACCGCCCATCTCGCCCGACACAGCATTTCCCTAATCGGGTGAAAGGACGAGAATCAAACGCCCCCCAACGAATAAGGGTCACCGACGCTCGCATCCCCAGAAAACGTCAACACACCGGAATAGGCAGTGGGATGACGCGCGGTGACCATGGTTTTCTATTCCGTTTGTTGAGCGCCTGTCGCTTACGTTTCCGTTTACATACGCATTTATTAATTGGACATGGGCGTTGGACTCGAACTCGAACGATGAGAGGGCGAGAAAGATGAGCCGAGTGACAAGAGAGAGAAGGGGAAAAAAGGAGGGGCCCCGGCGTTACAGTTGCATTCGCCTCAGTATGTACACCACATACCTACATACATACACGGCGACACCGCTATTTGCGAACGGCGCACCTCCGCATCTTAACACTTATTGTTTATTTTTTTTTATATTTCCCTCCGGACTTTCCTTAATGCGGCATCTGGACTTCAATTGCCCGTTAAGGAGAGGAATTTCGAATCGAAGTCAATCGGACTTAGGATCGAAGGGGAGAGGGAAAGGTGGGAGGGGAGGGAAGGGAGGAATTCGAGGAATTCGGGAAACAGGTTATCATGAGGCTTTTTGTTTTCGAGCGCGCGATACAAGAAAAGCCTGGGGTTCAAGGGGGAAGGAGAATAGGAGTTTTTATTTGACGTCGGGGATCGATCAAAATGGCGGTTGCTTTTTTTCAATTTTATGTTCGCGCGCAAAGTGTTCTATACCCCCTTTGATAATGGCATCTCGCATTTGCATTTCCCATTTCGAAAGAGAATACCTATTTACTTACGACTGGCTTGTTGTGTTCGCTTTCCGTGAATCGACCTGAATCTATTAAGATGGTGTGTAAACACTCAACCGAGTAAACAACAATCAATCTTCAACATGTCACCAATCTCTTTACCATCTACACGCATATATCTAGTACATCGACCACCCAATTCTTCTTCCAGAATTCCCTGCTGAGCCAAGAGTGAATGTCTTAGATTAAGTGATGTCATACCCGCATGTCGCATTGTCCGGCACTTACACACCTTTCTCTTCCTCTTCACCCTTTATCATTATCACCTACCTAACGAGTACATATATCCGTACAGTGAGTGACCTACATCGCATCGATCATGTACGGTCCATATCTCGTAATGTGCAGCACCCACGTACCTACATACGGGAACAAACAAGCATACATACAGCGTACATACATGGCAGGATGTATGTACGCTGAGCGGACGTACGTGCACGTGCCGAGGCCGGAGTACATCTTCTCTACCCTTCTTTCCATACAGTAGGAAGTAGGTAGGAGGTAGACATACGCATGCAATGCATCGCGAACGCCGAATTATCCCATTCTTGCGTGCTGAAAGGTGTTCCCGCGATCCCGAGTGCTACGGTTCCTGGATGGATGGGATGGATGTGTGGATGGATGTGTGGATATGTAGATGGGATGGGAAGCACGCCATCAAGGACCAAAAACGAAACGAAAACCGCAAAATCGACTGGTCACGCGAGCACCATGTAACTCCATTCCATATTCCGTTGTGTGTGTGTGTGTGAATAGTTGTATGTATATATGTATGTACGAAGTAGGTCGTCAGACAGGCTACATGCTGTATGTACGTACGTGAAAGCAGCCAGCAACCAGCAGCAGTCCTCTTTGCTTTTTCCAATCGACACGCCCCGGACCTCTACAACGTACGTCATGTCGGAGGGCGGGCTTGGCAATAATACATACATACATACATACCTCTCTCCAGAGCAGCTGAGGCCAGGCCATGCACTGGAATAGTTTGCGACTCAAATGACCGCCTACGATAATCCCGTGTGTGCCATCCAGGCAGACGGAAGAAGTATTGGTAATCAGCTGCTTGTGTCTTGCTTCTCGTTACGTGCGGCAGGGAGCTTGAAGAGTGGGATCCTACCCTGAAGTCTTGGGTTGAATAGACGAGCCAACCAGACCGCCCGAAGCAGAATCAACCGAATGCGTGTTATCACCGGCGAGGAAACTCCGAACGGAGTTGGACTTCGTCATGACATCATGCGATGAGAGTTGTGGTTGATGCGGCGTGAGATAAGTTGTCACCGGGCAGCAGTATCAACTGAGCAACAAGTCAACACCATTGTGAACTCCTATGAGTCAACATCACGTCCTCATGTCTAAGAAATATGAGCCTCAACATCAGCCGCAGAGACATAGTGACAGTCGGATGACAAAGTTCACACATGTCCAACGCTCCATGCCTGCGGTTCAAGCATCACACTGAGGAGTCACATCAACCCGAGCCATTCGCATTCCCAAAGCCCCACGCTCCGAATCCCCATCAGCATGGATTCCCATGCGCGTTTCAGCTCAACTAACGTTCTCCAAACACCACCATCACAAAAGGCAGTCATTGCGAGCTCTCTCCAGCGAAATCCCACATCGTACAAGGCCGAACGCCCGATGATACAAGGCGAGCATCCAGTCCGTTCAACGCTGTAAGCAATCAAACACCGGATTTGTACCCATCCGGTGGCGTGAGAGGGCGTCTTGAAGGGTGACAGTATGACTGTGTTGTTCTCCTATTATTAGTAGAATCATTGGGCAAGTAAATGTTCAGAAGATCAGCTCGACTCTTCTTCCCTTCCGCCGAGATTTTCAGCCGTTGATGGAGTGGGCGTGTAAGTGATCCTCTGAGGCGGGGTGGCGAGCAGCTGGGTAGTGTCGTAGTTCATGGCGTTTGTGCGCTGTTCATAAGATGCAGTCCGAAGGCACATGCATACCTACCTCCTAAAAAGCTCCTTTAACACCTGAAATGCATCGGAGTTTGTGGTTTTGCAAACAACTCCATGATGAACATCACGACCTGAGAATCCGTAATTCGAGATCCGTATCCCATACGGGAAAAAGATGCATTTTCAAGTTTACGATCTGCCAAGACCCAGTTCCTGGACTCCACCCCCGTATTCCCGCTACGCCGGAGATGGTTTAGCGAGGGGCACCCTGATTTTAGCGTGCTTCGTGCGGGTAGAAATTTTTGGATTACCTAAGGGCGTCGGAATGGGTACTTTGACCTTTTCGCAATTGCATCGAAGACCCAAGCCGACATCAACGCATATTCCAGTCTGTCATAACTTTGGGTGAACCAGACATACTGAGTCTAAGTTATTGCACTCTATAATCGCGCGCACATCACCTGTTCAAAAACCCACCAAAATGGGCAAGAAGAGAGCGAGAGAGGCCGATGGCGCCCCGGAGCCATCCGACAAGATGGCTGTGGATAACGAGAGTTCAGACGACGAGGTCGGTACCAAAGAAATACGCGCTCGGCGGGCACCGCGTGCGGGCATGGAGCTGACAGGTGATCACCAGGACTTCGACATGGTCAATGTCGACTTCGAATGGTTCAACTTCAACGAGACGATCGATTTCCACGGCACCAAGTCGTTAATACGGCAACTCTTTGACGTCGACGCGACCCTCTTCGATGTCTCGGGCCTTGCCGACTTGATCCTCTCGCAACGCACCATTGGTTCAACCATCAAGACCGATGGCGAGGAGTCTGACCCCTTCGCCTTTTTGACCGTCCTCAACATACAAGAACACCGCCAAAAGCAGCCCATTGCTCAGCTCATCGAGTACTTGACCGAGAAGGCCAAAACCACCGAGTCGCTCGCTCCCATACCAGAACTCTTGGCTTCTGGCAAGCACGTTGGTCTGGTTTTGTCTGAGCGCCTGATCAACATGCCCTCTGAGATTGCGCCCCCGCTATACACTATGCTGATCGATGAGATCGAGGCCGCCGTCGAGGACAAGGAACCCTACGAGTTCAGCCACTACCTGATCATCTCCAAGACCTACCACGAGATCGAGTCGACCCTGGACGTCGGAGAGCGGAAGAAGAAGAAGGGAAAGCAGGATGCCACAATGTTCTATTTCCACCCCGAAGACGAAGTATTGCAGAAACACGCAGTGGCATTTGGTAGCTACCCGTTCACCAAGATCGACGACGCCGTCGCCGATAGCAAGCGGGCGTTCCAGGAGATGGGTGTCATGCCCATGGGATCTATGGTGCTAATTGAAGCTAGTAAGTTCGCCGGCGCTGTCAAAGCAGTGGGCGAGTATTTGAGTCCTCCATCGTGAGGATGTTGATTATAGATGAAAAGGGACGGAAATGCAAAAAAGCAAAAGCAAAAGCAAAAGCAAAGGCAAATATCTATACCAGGCGTTTATTGTTGTTTTTTTCCATTCTCAATACCATACCCCCTTAAATACCCCCTTTTTCATTCCCGTACAAAATACTCGGAAACATTCAGTCCAGTCGTTGCATGAGATAGTCGACCTCAACCACCTTTGTTATAGGGATGACGAAGTTCTCATACATCGACACCACTGCATCGACGTTGATCTTGCCCACGCTGTTTTCGTGCTTGGATGACGGATCGGTGCCGTACGTCTGCGCCTTAAGCCGAAGTCGGGCAAGCACCTGCTTCTCCACAGCAGCATTGGTTATAGAGGCGCCGATGCCATCCCGGTCGCCGGCCTTGATGAGCCTCGTGTACAATTCCGGATCCGACTGGAACTTGGATTCGGCAACGAACTTGCCAAAGTGTATGCGTCGCGACAGAGCCTGGAGACAGGCGATGTCGCAGGTAGCCGAAGAGCCGTAGTTCTCGGTGGATTCACCTCCGTCATTGCGGCCGAAATCGGGGCACACGGCAGGGAGGAACTCCTCAACGTAGAACTTCTTGATTTGTTCATTGACGTTGACGTCGTTCTTGTGCAGGATCTTAGGGTAGTCCAGGGGCTTGAGTAGGGGCTTCTGGAGGGCGTCGGGGAAAAAGGGGTACTCGTCGGGGGACTCGTATCGGCGAATCAGGGACTGGAGCTTCTCCTGCTCACGCAGGTACCAGTCCATGAAGCTGATGTTCTCATCGCAGCCGAGGTCGACGGCACCGGGCTGGTAGATAGACTTATTCAAGGGGAATTGAACTCGTTCGATGAGATGGAAGGTGATGGTATCTTCTAGGCGACTGTTTTTTTTGCGCGGACGTTAACTACTTGATTGTGCTAAAACTCGCAGATCCCGCGAGAGGGTCTAAGTGAACGGGGGGAGGGAACTCACATCAATTGGAAGCGGATGTTGGCGAGATCCAGCGCCTTCGAGGTGTCCTTGAGATCAATAATGGTATCCATGATGGGCGTTTTCTCGTAATTATTATCTTTTTTTGCTTATCGACCGTATAACAGTAATCCTTCGCGGCAGGGGTTTGTAAGTTGCGAGAGCTTGGCGATGATGACTCTCTCTCTCCAAATGACTTGCTTGAAGATTGCTGAGTCGGTTTCGGGGGGTACTATGAGGTAGTTAGGGAGTACTGGCCTGCGGTAGCGCGGGTGCAAGACAACAAAGCAGGTACATTATGTAACCGGTGGATCACAAAGAGGGCGGCATCAAAGAAAGCTGAGCAACACAGGACTCCTAACCTCGGACATCACTGCAGCGAAGCTCCCGGTTAAGTGAATGCAATGTGGGGTTTATCTTATCGTATCTTATCCTCGCGAGCGCTGGCCCTCTCTTATTGTCAGATTGGAGTTGATTATGTAATATTGTCCGTGTTGTTCTCCGTGAGCTCCCCCAATTCGGGGAGCTTACCAAGAGTCTTTATATAGGAATAAATTTACATAATTATTTTGTGCGCTCCAGCCACCCCCAGCCCCATGTGGCTCAGTGTCTTATGTAATCCAATATTATCCAACACACCCCCCTGGGATGTGCCCTGTAAGGGTACGTCCTAGGCTCCCTTTTTAGTGGTCTGGAGGCCCTGTAGCGTGGCGCGCACCGCAGTCCGGTAGCTTCTTAGTGGCCTGCTGTAGAATTCTCGTTACGGAGGACACCGGCGAGCTCCCTCCAGGCTTGACGCTCCGAATTTGTATGGTAAGTTGCGTCTTGTTGCTCCGAGTCGTCGGATTGCCAGAGAATGCTTCGTTGGTAGATACCTCGTTCATGACTGTTGAAGGCGCTGCCCTCTCTAGGAGGGGCCTGGATAGCTCCCGGCGCTGTGTATAAATACCCTGCCTCCCTCCTTCGGTCCTCTGTTCCAAATCTTCCCTCCTATTCCTCCAAACCTCGTCCTTGTAAGTTGCCTGGCAGATACACAGATGTCCGTTACTCGCCGAGTTACTCGTTCACAGACCCGTCTTCAAGGACTCTCATCGCCCACCACAGTTGCCTCGTCGGTCACCATGGGCGCCCAAGTATCGGTCACTGGCGAGGATGCCAACACGCCTCCTCGTCAGGAGACTGAGGTCATCACTGCCGGCCCTTCTGATGAGGGCCGTGACAGCGGTTCTGCCCCTAAGCGAGGGGCGGATGACGAAGGTGGTCCTTCCACCAAGAAAGCTAGAAGTAAGTTACCTCTTCGTGTGAATGCGGTGTCCGGCCGGGATACTGATGGGCTCCCTCTCCGTTCAGAGGGTAAAGGGAAGGCTGTTACTCCGGTCACTCCGAAGGGTCCTTCGAACAGGACTTCAACTCCCAAGACTCCGAAGAAGGGTGCCTCTGCCGATGACGACGACGACGACCTGTCTCCTCCGTTCGCCTACCGTGTCTACCCTGTAGAGGGTGTCACCTTCGACGAATTGGCGGAGGAGCTCTCTGGGACCTACACCGTCACCACCCCCGAGGGTAGGGTCCTCACCGTGGAGGCTCATCCCTTCCCCCAGCGTGGTCGTAAGGAGCGTCCTGCCCCCATTCCTTCTATGGCTCTTCGTCACACCCCGTGTATCCGTTGTGTTCGTAGCCTATACCGTGGCAAGGGCAATGGTGAGTGCTGCAACGTCACCAACTTCAAAACCTCTCGTTGTGCTCGTTGCGCTCGCGGCCACAAGTGCGAGAAGGTGCCGTCTACCGTGGTGCCTCACTACCACCGCCTTCGTCGGGCTAGGAAATCGGATGGGGACAAGGAACAGCAGCGGGAGCTTCGTGCGCGCCTGGCCGCCAGCCTTACCAAGGCTAGTTATAAGATTGGGAAGACTACCACTCCTATGGATGTCTCCCTGGCGCAGTTCGACGTCCCGGGCGAAGATTCCTTGTACGAAGAGGATGCTGGGGCCAGTGACACTGACAGCCCGCTGTCGAGTCTTGGTGATGAGTTTGATGACTAGTTTGCTTCGTGGGTGACCTGTTTGATGAGAGCTTTGTGGTATACTTGGTAAAATCGTTCGTAATAGGGATCCTGTTTATTAGTTGAAAAGTGCTTTAGTCAAATAACTCTTCGTACTCGTCTTCTTCCTTATTCGTAGACTTAGTGATGGGAAGCTCCTCCCGGGGAGGCTTCGTAAGTCGTAGCTGTTCAATGAAGGCGCTCCACTTCTGACTTGGGAGTGCCTTGGTGAGGCCGTCAGCTATCATTTCGTCTGTAGGGCTGTACTCAACCAGGAGTCTGCCAGCCTCTATCTCTTGACGGAGCCAGTGATTGTGTATATCCACGTGCTTCAACTTTGTTCGGAGCACTGCAACCTCCTTGGTAACGAGTCCAATAGTCTGTTGGTTATCACATTGTATTCGTATGGGCACCTCTCCCAGCGTCACCCCGAGCTCCTTTATAAGTCGACTCATGAACAGTGACTCCTTGGCAGCTTGTGCGAGAGCCAGTAACTCTGCTTCGGTGGTTGACGTGGTTACCGTATCCTGTTTGCTGGCTCGCCATCCAATCACTCCCCCGAAGAGCTTCATAACGTATGCCTGGGAGCTCTTTCTATCGATGCTGTTGTCTGCGAACGACGCATCACTCGCCACTACAAAGTCATCCCCATCTCCGAATTGTAGGGCGAGCTCCCGCGTCTCATGAAGGTAGGTTAATACGCGGTCCGCAGCTCTGTGATGGTCTGGTGCAGGGTTGTGATTGAAGCGAGCCAGTCGAGAGGCTGCAAAGGCTATGTCTGGTCTGGTGATCACTGCAGCATAGAGGATAGACCCTATCTTTTGCTGGTACCGTCGAATGCTCTCTCGTGTAGCGCGGTTCTTGTAAGGCAGGAGCTCACCGGCCCTCATTGGGGTGTCGCTGTGAGCGGTGGAGGTGTTGTCGCGTAGCTTGGCGATTTTCTCGATGTAGGCCAGCTGTGTGAGCCATATAATTCCTTTGGT